>JAQIHN010000779.1:0-26180 GCA_027917425.1 Gastrophryne carolinensis
TAGATGTGTCTTATCTTATCTCTTTCATGGTATTTGTTGGGAGTTTTCAATCCTATTATCATATGAAAACTGGATCAAGATTCTTGGTTGTTAGTATGGAGAAATAGGCTCTATTCTTTGGAGCTTTCCTGCACATTGTATTTCTGATTGCCATGAAACGGTGTGAGAACCACTACCAATGAGGAATGTTTAACAACGCCTTGTATTAAAGTTTTTCTGGTAAGAGTTTTATCCAGAAGGTGGTGGATCACTTAATCACGTTGCACTTTACAAGTGGAGAGTGTCACCTATGGATTCGTTTGGAATATTCACTTAAAAGACACTTTAATGAAATTTTATTGAAGTTTCACTGAGAGACTGAATTTTTTCTTATGCATATTTAGCTCTGTGTTTCTATATTTTTAACCTCTATACTAGTTTACAGTGTAGACGAGCTGCAAGCCACCCACCCAACATGCCAGCTGGTGGCTTGCAGGTGCCCTTGCCCTATTACCCACCCAAGTTCGGGTCAATTTCGGGTACCGAACCAAACTTTTCACAAAAGTTTGGCCAAACCTGGTGAACCAGAACTTCCACGGGTTCGCTAATCCCTAGTTATAAAATGACTAATCGCTATAGTTATATGATGTAGATGCTGCCTAACCCCACCAAAAACCTATTACAGTCTCCATGATAAAATAAGTCAATTATAAAAAAATAAGTGTCTTCTCTGCAATATCAAATCACAAAGTATTGTTTTAATAATGCAATATTCATTATAACGCAGTTCTGGGAAATTAAATATTTAATTATATTCACTCTCAACTCAATCAAGTCAAACACAGTACACCGTGATCTCTCCACCAATGATGTGACTGCTACCACTTGATGTCCGCTCAGTTATGTAATACAGTCAATCATGTTAATATTTTATAGCTACTTAAGTGGGTCATGATCACCATAATGGCCCCAGGTTCTGTACATAAAGAAACTGTACAGAAAGATCACTGGAGCAGAACTAATGATTGATGTTAAAGTGGACCAACACCCAGGATTTTGACTATCCTGGGTTTTGGTCCACTTCGGCGGGGCACCCCGATCGGGGGTGCCCCGCTGTGTGAAACCCCCCAGAAACCCCAAAAAACTCACCTCTCAACGCTCCCACGTGAGCGCCGCAGCCAATCCCCGCCAACGTCCAGGCGGGGATCAGGAACGTCCAGGCCGCTTCCGCCGCCGCCGCCTCCCGCGCGTCACTCTCGGCGCGCGCGCGCCCCCGCCGGCCATTCACGGAGGGCCGGCGCGGGCGCGCGCACGTCTGGAGGGGTGCGCGGGAGGCGGCGGCGGCGGAAGCAGCGGCGGATCAGGTAAGGTGTTTTTGGGGTTTCTGGGGGGTTTCACCCCGCGGGACATCCCGATCTCGGATGTCCCGCGGGGTGGGGGGTGATCGGCCCGGGAATCTTATAGATTTCCGGGCCGATCACCCCTGGGTGTTGGTCCACTTTAAGCAATACTAAGCAAAATAATGTGGCTACAATATCATTAGTCAATAATTTTCTTTCATTTCCTGAGGTGTGGATTTAAGTTTGAGCTGCATGCAAATCATTTTGTGGCACCTAAATCATTACATAAATAATGGCATGGAGCAATCTTCAATGCCTTTAAAGTGGACCAAAACCCAAGCCCCACTGTGTGAAACCCCCCAGGTCACCCGATCTCACTTACCTTTACACGGTCCTACGGCGCATGCGCAGCTCTCTTGTCCAATCAGCATGCTCGTATACACTCCAGCCCCTTCGTCCAGGAGCTTGTCTAACGCAAGCGGATCCGAACGTGCTGACAGCCGCATCCCCCACTACCCTTTAACAGGGAGTGTGCCCACGCCGACCATTGACAAATGCCTGTCCCAGACACGCGTCCTGCTAAAGGGATAGTGGGGATGCGCCCCCCTGCTCGTGCATGCGCTTTTGGACCGGTAACGAAGGGGATATTTCGGGTGACCTGGGGGGTTTCACACTGTGGGGCACCTATGAATTGATGGTTGTTTTTTTTTTTCAAAAAGGGGCAGATTTTGCAGAGGAATGTACCTCAAGGACCTCCTATTGTAAATCGCTATTTTAATTTAATTGTCTGATTACAACGGACAGGCTGATTCATTATTAGCGGCAGGCAGCGAAAGATGAGCGTCTGTAGCAGGCATTTCAGAGCGCCTGCTAGTAGTCGCAGTGCTCGGCCGTGGTTCGCTAGTTCAGAGCGACTCAGTCGCTGTGAAGCATTGATGAATACATTGTGGGGAGTCGCTATATGACCAGTACAGGGCTGTATGGGAGTGAATGCTAGCGACTGGTCAGGGCAAGCGACTCACAACATATTCATCCAAAAAACAGCCTCACACACCACCGGCGCTGAAGCCCAGAGCGCCGGAGGCTGTGTGATTAAAGGCTGTTTTTGCACACATATCCACCAGTAACAAAGCGAAAACATATGGAATTACATAGTTATAACCTTGTAACATGAACACATTAATGCCAGACCTGTAATGTCAATTCTGCATAAATATATAAAAAATGAAAAAAGTGTGAAAAAATGGCTTTTCCGAGCCCAGGAGAGGTCACAACATTATTTGAGATTATTTAAAAAAACTAATAATATAAACCCCCTGTAAAAAGAGAAGTAAAAGAACGTCCGTTGAAATGTATGGGAGAGCGCCAGGTAGCGTCAGGTTAGACGTGGTGCTCTGCAAGGCTGAACGCCAGTCTGTGCGCTGAGGCTGGGATAATGATGAATTGGACGCTACATGGCGTTGTTCTAGTCGCTCACCAGATTTGGCTTTATAAATGTGTAATTGCGTGCAGTCTCCGGTGTTCACCTGATGCTACCTGCCGCTGTACAGGCACTACCTGGCGCTATCCCTTCATGAATAAGGCCCTAAATTTAGTCAAGTGGTTGGCTTCTATGAGTCATTGCGCTTCATGTATAAAACCAGCCATGATACAAACAGTTACTAATTACCCTGAAATAATTTCCACATAAAATATTAGCAGACAATTATTGGTGTCTGTATTGAGTTTAACTGTAATTAAAGGATTTGTGAAATCATCTAATATGTCTAATCTAATATGCAAAAATCCATATAAATATGCTGAAAAGTGTTACACCCTTACACTAAAAAAAAAAAATCCAGGGGTGATCTGCTCCATTCCTGTGCCCGAATCCTTAAAGTGGACCAACACCCAGGATTTTGACTATCCTGGGTCTTGGTCCACTTCGGTGGGGCACCCCCGATCGGGGTGCCCCGCTGTGTGAAACCCCCCCGAACCCCCCGAACTCACCTCTGTCAGCGGCGACGGACAAGCCGCGGACAAGCGGCTCCTCCGCCGCCGCCTCCCGCGCGTCCCTGTTGACGCGCGCGTGCCCGCGCCGGCCATTCACAGACGGCCGGCGCGGGCGCGCGCACGACTAGAGGGGCGCGAGGGAGGCGGCGGCGGCCGGCCGCCGCCGAAACTAAGGTAAGGAGTTTGGGGGGTTTGGGGGGGTTTCACCCCGCGGGACATCCCGATCTCGGATGTCCCGCGGGGAGGGAGGTGATCGGCCCGGGAGTCTTATAGATTCCCGGGCCGATCACGGGTGGGTGTTGGTCCACTTTAACTAGCCTGTGCAGTAGAACTCGCCAATCTAAATATCTGGACAAAATATTGCATGCTGGGTAAAAGTTTCTACAAACATCATATCAGACCACACAGTATCACAATAGAAATACACTGTTATTCTAACCCAGGCTAGCTCAAGGGACAGGTGGTTCAATAGATGTCCCCTGTAAAAGCAGAATGGTATTCAATACCTGTCATCCCTGATTCTTCTTCCGTCTATTAAAAAAAGGTAACAAGTGGATTTTTCCTGCTGGGTATATAAGTAACCCCCTCCTGTTATCACTAATATATTATTATATTACATTATAAAGTAATAATATATATTATTAGATTATATTTTTCTCAGTAGTCCTCCTTTAAAAACGGGGAGGCCGTTTCATTAATAGCGCCAGGTAGCGACAGATGAGCGACAGTAGCGGTATTTTCACAGCGCCCGCTAGTATTCGCTGTGCTTGCCCGTTGTTCGGCTGTTGACAGCGACTCAGTCGGTGTGCGGTAATGTTGAATACGGGGTTAGGAGTCGCTGTTTGACAGGTTCCGCGCTGTATGGGAGTGCATGACAGTGAATGGCCATAGCGAACGTCTCCCAGCATATTCATTAACAAATCACGCTCAAAAAATTCCCGCACTGTGAAATGCTTGTTTAAACCCCAGAGCGCTGGCGGCGAAGGGTTAAAAGTAGTTTTTTAACCCCCAAACAACCATATTTTTGGAAAAAAAAAAACGAGTTTTTCAAAACATTTTGTAATATGAATACATTAATATCAGACCTGTAATATCAATTCTGCACAATTTTTTTTTTTTTTGGTTTAACTTAAAAAAAATATCTAACATTGCAGAAGTGGTCACAGAATTTTTGACATTTAAAAAAAAAAAAAAAAAAAAACATTAATAGCAATTAATTAAGAATATTTAAAGATTGCTCCATTGAAATGCATTGGAGAGCGCCAGGTAGCGAGAGGTCATACCTGTCGCTGTTCAAGGTTGCTCGCTGGCGCTGTGGGGTGAGGCTGGAATAATGATGAATGATTCGCTATCTGGCGCGCTGTCAGTCGCTAAGCAGGATCGGTCTAA
Source organism: Gastrophryne carolinensis (assembly GCA_027917425.1). Lineage (NCBI taxonomy): Eukaryota > Metazoa > Chordata > Amphibia > Anura > Microhylidae > Gastrophryne > Gastrophryne carolinensis. Next base: position 4,701 of record JAQIHN010000779.1, read on the forward strand.
TAAATGTGTGATTGCGGAGGGGAGCCGGCGTTCGCATGGCGGTGACCGTCATTACCGTTCGCTCACCATTCGCTACCTGGCGCTATCCCTTGTTAAATAAGGGCCAAAGAGATAATTAGGAAACTCGACTTTCTAAGCTATAGTCAAAAATGCTTCACAGTTTGTTTAGAAGGAACTGCTTGGAGTGAATGTACAGTAGCACTTTGTTGGTAGTCATGGCAACATGTTGTCTCAGAGAGAGAAAATAACAGTACTATTTTTATAAAATGCCTGTCACTTCTGGCATATCAGTTGAGGCTAACCACAGTCAGATATATTTCTATTTTTTCAGTAGGTGATGTAGACGTTTGCTTCTGGGAATACTTGGGGGCAAAGTGCAAGATTTTGATTTGTTATCAAACAAGATAGGGGTAAACTTTTCATAAACACGAGCAAAAACAGGTGAACTTGGCGACACAGGTGAGTAGCGTTGTTCAATCATGAAACTGATTTCATTCGGATACATTTTTGGGCAAATCTTTAGGGAAGGACCTGCATTCGAATATCATTTAAACCAGACCTTTAGCATCATTTATGGAAAAGCTCAAACCCTTAAAAAACTATTCCCCAAACTCTAGGATAAGGCTGCCACCATCTTGCCTCAGAAGCATCATATAATGAGGAGAGGGGGGCAAACGTACAGGGGGGCGGATTATAGATGGCGGATGGAAAGGCCACTAAATGCCTGCGGGGCAATAATCATCAGGATATTGTATAAAACATAAATTGTCTAAAATTAAAAGTCCACATAAACAAAGCATCCAACTAAAAAACACACACACCACACCTTGTGGTTTTCTTCTACTTCGCAGGATTAAATCCAGTGGTGCCATTTTTTTGAATGTTTCACTATTCCACTTTTACAAAGAAGAAGGGGCTGATTGTCTCATTTACCAGCCTGTGGGGAACAATAGCTTAAAGTGGACCAAAACCCCCTTATTTAAGTAGCATTCCCTTAAAGTGGACCTCCAGTCAAAAAAAAGCTTAGTAAATTGCTCCCCTAAAACCCCTCTGTGGCAATCAGTGACATAAGCTTATTGAGAGGTATTAGCACCATGCAGATGTTTGGTATAGCAGGCAGATTTTGCAATCTTAAAGAGGACCAAAACCCACCCTGGAGTCTAAGAGACTCTGGGGCAGCCATAATCGCTCCACCCAGGGGCATCCCAATAATTTTATTTTTAAACTGTATTTTCTTTTAACTGCTTGTGAATTGGTAAGGGGGTCCAGTTGACAGGTGGCCTGTATCTGAGTCCAGTATCCGTATTCAGGAGGGGGCTAACCAGACCAAATATTATACCTGGGTGCTAATCATAAGTCTCTCTAGGCATTCAGGACTCCCTAGGCTCACATTGTCTTGCTTATAATGGTTTATAGCTTCCACAAAGGCACATAGGAACAGTGGATTTGAACAGAGTTCAGTAAAGAAGGCGGTGGGGTGGGGAGGTTGTAGACAAGTGTAGGAGAGACCAGTGGTGAATTTGCATCTGAATAAACGCAATCTTTTCATATCAAAATGCATTTTTACATATTAAAAGCTGCTCACCTGAAGGTGTTATTAGAGGGTTATGTGCAGCTTCATTTTAACATGAGTCATATAATTGCAAATCAACACAGGACATCATATGCAGGCTATAACATTTATTATCTGCCTTGGAGCTCTTTCTGTTTTATTTCTTAGAGCTGTCATTGCATTTATTCCTTCATTTGTGACACTGATCAAGAGCACCAGAATCTTCCATGTCCCAGTGAGAAAATATCATTGCAAGTTTACAAATGCCCATAAAGCATTTTATAATGTGTATTTGGTAGGTGCAGCACTAATGGCCTTAGGTCCATGGGGCAAGACAAGCTTGCAGACACTACAATTTTCTCCGCTTAGCAAAACTACTCAGGGGAAAACGGAACAAAATGTCTTTCTAGGATCATGAGTCTTACAGACTGCATCAACTTTTCTCTTCTTCAGAATGTCTCTCTATTTTGGTGCATGTATTCATCTCTGTACCCTGCCAGGGCCTCTATTGCATGAAAACCGCATCTACATTAAAAAACATTTGACCCTACGACGATATAAAAAAAACACAGTTAAGAAATTGGTTACACCAGAGACGAAGACGATATGGTCCGTCATAAAAAAGGTCCTTCAGTATCAGTGATCTCATGTTGACATGAAAGAGCAGGGCATCACTGTAGATGGCTACACCCAAACCATGTGGGAACTCAGGCAGGTATCTAAACCTCTGGAAGACTGTTAATATTACTCCATAGAAAAGTGGTAAATATGATGCACATATCTGAATGGCTGACTGCTGGTGTGTGCAGCAAAGGGGAGTGGGCAGCGGGAGGCGTGAGTTCTATTCAGAACTTCCTTCCTGTCATGAATATTAAAGGCAGTGACTGAACCTGTGCACTATTGGGGCGGAAGGGCGAACAACAGGTGGTCACGGGTGGTTTCACACACAGGGGCACCCCAAATGTAAGTGGACCAAAATTTGAGGAGTGAAAACCCATTGTGGCTATAATTATCTATAATTCTATCTAAAGTGTATATTATAATATTCCTCCTCTAACAAGTCCAGCATTAAAGCCAGCATCACTTATCATTGTTTAGCTGTGGGCAGTGGGGTTACTCTTATAAAGCAACAAAGTCCAACTTTTGGTTTAATAAAACCCACTGCTGATCCCAATGGAAAGACTTGGGCTTGTTGTAATATTATTAGCTGCTGGCAAAGGCCAGAAATTCTTGGTCAAAACTATGAGCCCTGCCCCAGACACTGAGGGCCCCTGAGGCCTGAGAATGTTTAGAAATGCGTATTCTGGGATCAGCCAGGCATAGTGGTAAAAAGAAATTCTGCTGGAGTTGGGTTTTAAAAGAAGGACCAAGTGGAATTTAAGGGACTGACCATATTGCCACATCTACATTTATTAGACTGAGCCTTTAATACCCGAATTTCCGGGATGGATCTGTTCAGTGGGATCAATAGCAATGTATCCCAGCTCCAGTGAGGTTTTTGCTAACACTGTGAAGTAATACTAAACATTCTAGGACAGCGCACAGCATCATATCACAGTTTATATCAGAGAAATGAATGGCAGAGCAATACACATTAATAAATTATAAGCAAGCTATGACATGCCCTGCAGTCATTTATTACACGCATTTATGTTCCCCTTTCCCCCAGTGCTCCTACATTGTTTTATATGTTGTGCAATTGCCAAGACCTGCTCCTTACAGTGAATTCCAAAGTATTCTATTTATAAATGATAGGTTTCCTGTGTTCTCCCTAATACATGTCATGCCAGGGGCTTATATTGCTAGTATTTCAATCGGTGTGACAGGGAACTGTTTCGTTGTAGTGTCATTGGGGGACAGCTAACCCGGCAGGTAATAATTTTCTATTGGTGCCTTAGTGCCAAGAGTAGTCATGATAAGCTAGCGGGAGCACTAGTAGTAGTAAGGACATTTCAGTAGTAGTAGTTCTCTAGTAGTAAGGAATGATTTTCATTTATTCTAGGAGTGAAGCATGTTAAAAACTAGGCAGGAGAAGGGACTTGTAGTGAGTGAGGGTAAGACAGACAGAATCTGAGAAGAATCTTGAACCAGGGCAAGGTCTGGCAGCTATTACTAGGACCTGCGAAGTAAACTTAAATGTCCAGGTACCTGCAGAAGGATATTTGGCGGTACTGTGTACTGTTTCCTCTTACATATGCAGTAGGTGGCACCCACTGTGCATCAGCGCCACTGAGAGCTCTACCGGGCTCACAGTGGCCATAGAAAAGACAATTAGGCTCACCAGGCTAGTGGTTCCACCATAATATGCACAGCCGCCTGTGGTCATGTGGAAATTGGATCCCAAAAGAAGTATCGTCAGCCCCGTTTCTCAGATTATGGGGTGGAGATGCATAGCGGGGTGCCTCAGTATGGGATGCACCCCTGCTGCAAATTTAGGAAAAACCCTTGCATTTTTGATGGGACTACTTATTTTAAACCCATTATGATTGGGGACAGTAAAAGCTGCACACATTAGTGCCGCCTGTCTCCTATAGGATCAGCTGCGTATTCAGCACATGTTTAACTATTAACTGTCCCCTAACAGATGCAGTTCTTCTAGAAAAAAGTATGTCTCTCTCTAATGCAGGGCTTACTGATGATGTGAGGGGTAGGTTAGTGTCCCTGTGAACCAATACCCAGGTCTGCTTTAAAATAGACTTAAACCCTGTTATGCAGCTCTGTGCTGGGGTAGGGCTTCTCCCTCACACCATCAGTGATCCCGGCATTAGAAAGATACCCACCAATTTTTAGCAGGGCTCCAGCCATTAAGGAAACAGCAGCCAGCCTCACACGCGTGGCAGCAGCACCATCTCTTATAGGAAGCATGCATTATTGCTAGGGATGAGCGAATCGATCCGGACGAACCCGGATTCGATCCGAATTTCAGGAAAAATTCGATTCGGATCGAATCCGAATTTCCCCGCGATTCGATCACTCGAAGTTTTCCTTTAACATCCATTCATTTACATTACAGGCATTCTAAGATGGCGGGCGGGACATGTCTGGACATGTATCCCGCGCCAGTGCAAGCTGGGGCAGTCACATGCAGCCTATCAGCAGCCAGCAAGCCCGGTGACGTCACACAGCGGTATTTAACGGCGGCCATCTTGCTTTTCCTCATTTCTCTATTGCATTCGTGAGAGACAGAACGCTGTGTAGCTGAGGGACAGACAGTTAGGCAGGGACAGACAGGGACAGACAGGGACAGGCTGGAGACAGGCTGGAGACAGGCAGGAGACAGGCAGGAGACAGACAGGAGACAGACAGGAGACAGACAGAAAGCCAGGGAAAGGTAGGAAAAACGGAGCTGGCTGACAGGGAGATTTTTTTTTTTTCATCCAGCCTTTGTTAGCGTTTTCAGGCTGCTTATAGTAACTAACTGTGCATATATACTGAACTGATCTTAAGTCTGCTGTGAGGCATCCCATTCTGTGACTAAAGCAGCCTCTGTTTAAGACCATATAAGCATTTGCTCTAATCATATTTGAAATTAGGCCTGATAAAGACACTTTTGCTGGCCAAAGCACTACTGTACCCTGGCAGCTCGATTCCTGCCCGGGGCATCCCATTCTGTGACTAAAGCAGCCTCTGTTTAAGACCATATAAGCATTTGCTCTAATCATATTTGAAATTAGGCCTGATAAAGACACTTTTGCTGGCCAAAGCACTACTGTACCCTGGCAGCTCGATTCCTGCCCGGGGCATCCCATTCTGTGACTAAAGCAGCCTCTGTTTAAGACCATATAAGCATTTGCTCTAATCATATTTGAAATTAGGCCTGATAAAGACACTTTTGCTGGCCAAAGCACTACTGTACCCTGGCAGCTCGATTCCTGCCCGGGGCATCCCATTCTGTGACTAAAGCAGCCTCTGTTTAAGACCATATAAGCATTTGCTCTAATCATATTTGAAATTAGGCCTGATAAAGACACTTTTGCTGGCCAAAGCACTACTGTACCCTGGCAGCTCGATTCCTGCCCGGGGCATCCCATTCTGTGACTAAAGCAGCCTCTGTTTAAGACCATATAAGCATTTGCTCTAATCATATTTGAAATTAGGCCTGATAAAGACACTTTTGCTGGCCAAAGCACTACTGTACCCTGGCAGCTCGATTCCTGCCCGGGGCATCCCATTCTGTGACTAAAGCAGCCTCTGTTTAAGACCATATAAGCATTTGCTCTAATCATATTTGAAATTAGGCCTGATAAAGACACTTTTGCTGGCCAAAGCACTACTGTACCCTGGCAGCTCGATTCCTGCCCGGGGCATCCCATTCTGTGACTAAAGCAGCCTCTGTTTAAGACCATATAAGCATTTGCTCTAATCATATTTGAAATTAGGCCTGATAAAGACACTTTTGCTGGCCAAAGCACTACTGTACCCTGGCAGCTCGATTCCTGCCCGGGGCATCCCATTCTGTGACTAAAGCAGCCTCTGTTTAAGACCATATAAGCATTTGCTCTAATCATATTTGAAATTAGGCCTGATAAAGACACTTTTGCTGGCCAAAGCACTACTGTACCCTGGCAGCTCGATTCCTGCCCGGGGCATCCCATTCTGTGACTAAAGCAGCCTCTGTTTAAGACCATATAAGCATTTGCTCTAATCATATTTGAAATTAGGCCTGATAAAGACACTTTTGCTGGCCAAAGCACTACTGTACCCTGGCAGCTCGATTCCTGCCCGGGGCATCCCATTCTGTGACTAAAGCAGCCTCTGTTTAAGACCATATAAGCATTTGCTCTAATCATATTTGAAATTAGGCCTGATAAAGACACTTTTGCTGGCCAAAGCACTACTGTACCCTGGCAGCTCGATTCCTGCCCGGGGCATCCCATTCTGTGACTAAAGCAGCCTCTGTTTAAGACCATATAAGCATTTGCTCTAATCATATTTGAAATTAGGCCTGATAAAGACACTTTTGCTGGCCAAAGCACTACTGTACCCTGGCAGCTCGATTCCTGCCCGGGGCATCCCATTCTGTGACTAAAGCAGCCTCTGTTTAAGACCATATAAGCATTTGCTCTAATCATATTTGAAATTAGGCCTGATAAAGACACTTTTGCTGGCCAAAGCACTACTGTACCCTGGCAGCTCGATTCCTGCCCGGGGCATCCCATTCTGTGACTAAAGCAGCCTCTGTTTAAGACCATATAAGCATTTGCTCTAATCATATTTGAAATTAGGCCTGATAAAGACACTTTTGCTGGCCAAAGCACTACTGTACCCTGGCAGCTCGATTCCTGCCCGGGGGCATCCCATTCTGTGACTAAAGCAGCCTCTGTTTAAGACCATATAAGCATTTGCTCTAATCATATTTGAAATTAGGCCTGATAAAGACACTTTTGCTGGCCAAAGCACTACTGTACCCTGGCAGCTCGATTCCTGCCCGGGGCATCCCATTCTGTGACTAAAGCAGCCTCTGTTTAAGACCATATAAGCATTTGCTCTAATCATATTTGAAATTAGGCCTGATAAAGACACTTTTGCTGGCCAAAGCACTACTGTACCCTGGCAGCTCGATTCCTGCCCGGGGCATCCCATTCTGTGACTAAAGCAGCCTCTGTTTAAGACCATATAAGCATTTGCTCTAATCATATTTGAAATTAGGCCTGATAAAGACACTTTTGCTGGCCAAAGCACTACTGTACCCTGGCAGCTCGATTCCTGCCCGGGGCATCCCATTCTGTGACTAAAGCAGCCTCTGTTTAAGACCATATAAGCATTTGCTCTAATCATATTTGAAATTAGGCCTGATAAAGACACTTTTGCTGGCCAAAGCACTACTGTACCCTGGCAGCTCGATTCCTGCCCGGGGCATCCCATTCTGTGACTAAAGCAGCCTCTGTTTAAGACCATATAAGCATTTGCTCTAATCATATTTGAAATTAGGCCTGATAAAGACACTTTTGCTGGCCAAAGCACTACTGTACCCTGGCAGCTCGATTCCTGCCCGGGGCATCCCATTCTGTGACTAAAGCAGCCTCTGTTTAAGACCATATAAGCATTTGCTCTAATCATATTTGAAATTAGGCCTGATAAAGACACTTTTGCTGGCCAAAGCACTACTGTACCCTGGCAGCTCGATTCCTGCCCGGGGCATCCCATTCTGTGACTAAAGCAGCCTCTGTTTAAGACCATATAAGCATTTGCTCTAATCATATTTGAAATTAGGCCTGATAAAGACACTTTTGCTGGCCAAAGCACTACTGTACCCTGGCAGCTCGATTCCTGCCCGGGGCATCCCATTCTGTGACTAAAGCAGCCTCTGTTTAAGACCATATAAGCATTTGCTCTAATCATATTTGAAATTAGGCCTGATAAAGACACTTTTGCTGGCCAAAGCACTACTGTACCCTGCCAGCTCGATTCCTGCCCGGGGCATCCCATTCTGTGACTAAAGCAGCCTCTGTTTAAGACCATATAAGCATTTGCTCTAATCATATTTGAAATTAGGCCTGATAAAGACACTTTTGCTGGCCAAAGCACTACTGTACCCTGGCAGCTCGATTCCTGCCCGGGGCATCCCATTCTGTGACTAAAGCAGCCTCTGTTTAAGACCATATAAGCATTTGCTCTAATCATATTTGAAATTAGGCCTGATAAAGACACTTTTGCTGGCCAAAGCACTACTGTACCCTGGCAGCTCGATTCCTGCCCGGGGCATCCCATTCTGTGACTAAAGCAGCCTCTGTTTAAGACCATATAAGCATTTGCTCTTATCATATTTGAAATTAGGCCTGATAAAGACACTTTTGCTGGCCAAAGCACTACTGTACCCTGCCAGCTCGATTCCTGCCCGGGGCATCCCATTCTGTGACTAAAGCAGCCTCTGTTTAAGACCATATAAGCATTTGCTCTTATCATATTTGAAATTAGGCCTGATAAAGACACTTTTGCTGGCCAAAGCACTACTGTACCCTGGCAGCTCGATTCCTGCCCGGGGCATCCCATTCTGTGACTAAAGCAGCCTCTGTTTAAGACCATATAAGCATTTGCTCTAATCATATTTGAAATTAGGCCTGATAAAGACACTTTTGCTGGCCAAAGCACTACTGTACCCTGCCAGCTCGATTCCTGCCCGGGGCATCCCATTCTGTGACTAAAGCAGCCTCTGTTTAAGACCATATAAGCATTTGCTCTTATCATATTTGAAATTAGGCCTGATAAAGACACTTTTGCTGGCCAAAGCACTACTGTACCCTGGCAGCTCGATTCCTGCCCGGGGCATCCCATTCTGTGACTAAAGCAGCCTCTGTTTAAGACCATATAAGCATTTGCTCTAATCATATTTGAAATTAGGCCTGATAAAGACACTTTTGCTGGCCAAAGCACTACTGTACCCTGGCAGCTCGATTCCTGCCCGGGGCATCCCATTCTGTGACTAAAGCAGCCTCTGTTTAAGACCATATAAGCATTTGCTCTAATCATATTTGAAATTAGGCCTGATAAAGACACTTTTGCTGGCCAAAGCACTACTGTACCCTGGCAGCTCGATTCCTGCCCGGGGCATCCCATTCTGTGACTAAAGCAGCCTCTGTTTAAGACCATATAAGCATTTGCTCTAATCATATTTGAAATTAGGCCTGATAAAGACACTTTTGCTGGCCAAAGCACTACTGTACCCTGGCAGCTCGATTCCTGCCCGGGGCATCCCATTCTGTGACTAAAGCAGCCTCTGTTTAAGACCATATAAGCATTTGCTCTAATCATATTTGAAATTAGGCCTGATAAAGACACTTTTGCTGGCCAAAGCACTACTGTACCCTGGCAGCTCGATTCCTGCCCGGGGCATCCCATTCTGTGACTAAAGCAGCCTCTGTTTAAGACCATATAAGCATTTGCTCTAATCATATTTGAAATTAGGCCTGATAAAGACACTTTTGCTGGCCAAAGCACTACTGTACCCTGCCAGCTCGATTCCTGCCCGGGGCATCCCATTCTGTGACTAAAGCAGCCTCTGTTTAAGACCATATAAGCATTTGCTCTAATCATATTTGAAATTAGGCCTGATAAAGACACTTTTGCTGGCCAAAGCACTACTGTACCCTGGCAGCTCGATTCCTGCCCGGGGCATCCCATTCTGTGACTAAAGCAGCCTCTGTTTAAGACCATATAAGCATTTGCTCTAATCATATTTGAAATTAGGCCTGATAAAGACACTTTTGCTGGCCAAAGCACTACTGTACCCTGGCAGCTCGATTCCTGCCCGGGGCATCCCATTCTGTGACTAAAGCAGCCTCTGTTTAAGACCATATAAGCATTTGCTCTAATCATATTTGAAATTAGGCCTGATAAAGACACTTTTGCTGGCCAAAGCACTACTGTACCCTGGCAGCTCGATTCCTGCCCGGGGCATCCCATTCTGTGACTAAAGCAGCCTCTGTTTAAGACCATATAAGCATTTGCTCTAATCATATTTGAAATTAGGCCTGATAAAGACACTTTTGCTGGCCAAAGCACTACTGTACCCTGGCAGCTCGATTCCTGCCCGGGGCATCCCATTCTGTGACTAAAGCAGCCTCTGTTTAAGACCATATAAGCATTTGCTCTAATCATATTTGAAATTAGGCCTGATAAAGACACTTTTGCTGGCCAAAGCACTACTGTACCCTGGCAGCTCGATTCCTGCCCGGGGCATCCCATTCTGTGACTAAAGCAGCCTCTGTTTAAGACCATATAAGCATTTGCTCTAATCATATTTGAAATTAGGCCTGATAAAGACACTTTTGCTGGCCAAAGCACTACTGTACCCTGGCAGCTCGATTCCTGCCCGGGGCATCCCATTCTGTGACTAAAGCAGCCTCTGTTTAAGACCATATAAGCATTTGCTCTAATCATATTTGAAATTAGGCCTGATAAAGACACTTTTGCTGGCCAAAGCACTACTGTACCCTGGCAGCTCGATTCCTGCCCGGGGCATCCCATTCTGTGACTAAAGCAGCCTCTGTTTAAGACCATATAAGCATTTGCTCTAATCATATTTGAAATTAGGCCTGATAAAGACACTTTTGCTGGCCAAAGCACTACTGTACCCTGGCAGCTCGATTCCTGCCCGGGGCATCCCATTCTGTGACTAAAGCAGCCTCTGTTTAAGACCATATAAGCATTTGCTCTAATCATATTTGAAATTAGGCCTGATAAAGACACTTTTGCTGGCCAAAGCACTACTGTACCCTGGCAGCTCGATTCCTGCCCGGGGCATCCCATTCTGTGACTAAAGCAGCCTCTGTTTAAGACCATATAAGCATTTGCTCTAATCATATTTGAAATTAGGCCTGATAAAGACACTTTTGCTGGCCAAAGCACTACTGTACCCTGGCAGCTCGATTCCTGCCCGGGGCATCCCATTCTGTGACTAAAGCAGCCTCTGTTTAAGACCATATAAGCATTTGCTCTAATCATATTTGAAATTAGGCCTGATAAAGACACTTTTGCTGGCCAAAGCACTACTGTACCCTGGCAGCTCGATTCCTGCCCGGGGCATCCCATTCTGTGACTAAAGCAGCCTCTGTTTAAGACCATATAAGCATTTGCTCTAATCATATTTGAAATTAGGCCTGATAAAGACACTTTTGCTGGCCAAAGCACTACTGTACCCTGGCAGCTCGATTCCTGCCCGGGGCATCCCATTCTGTGACTAAAGCAGCCTCTGTTTAAGACCATATAAGCATTTGCTCTAATCATATTTGAAATTAGGCCTGATAAAGACACTTTTGCTGGCCAAAGCACTACTGTACCCTGGCAGCTCGATTCCTGCCCGGGGCATCCCATTCTGTGACTAAAGCAGCCTCTGTTTAAGACCATATAAGCATTTGCTCTAATCATATTTGAAATTAGGCCTGATAAAGACACTTTTGCTGGCCAAAGCACTACTGTACCCTGGCAGCTCGATTCCTGCCCGGGGCATCCCATTCTGTGACTAAAGCAGCCTCTGTTTAAGACCATATAAGCATTTGCTCTAATCATATTTGAAATTAGGCCTGATAAAGACACTTTTGCTGGCCAAAGCACTACTGTACCCTGCCAGCTCGATTCCTGCCCGGGGCATCCCATTCTGTGACTAAAGCAGCCTCTGTTTAAGACCATATAAGCATTTGCTCTAATCATATTTGAAATTAGGCCTGATAAAGACACTTTTGCTGGCCAAAGCACTACTGTACCCTGGCAGCTCGATTCCTGCCCGGGGCATCCCATTCTGTGACTAAAGCAGCCTCTGTTTAAGACCATATAAGCATTTGCTCTAATCATATTTGAAATTAGGCCTGATAAAGACACTTTTGCTGGCCAAAGCACTACTGTACCCTGGCAGCTCGATTCCTGCCCGGGGCATCCCATTCTGTGACTAAAGCAGCCTCTGTTTAAGACCATATAAGCATTTGCTCTAATCATATTTGAAATTAGGCCTGATAAAGACACTTTTGCTGGCCAAAGCACTACTGTACCCTGGCAGCTCGATTCCTGCCCGGGGCATCCCATTCTGTGACTAAAGCAGCCTCTGTTTAAGACCATATAAGCATTTGCTCTAATCATATTTGAAATTAGGCCTGATAAAGACACTTTTGCTGGCCAAAGCACTACTGTACCCTGGCAGCTCGATTCCTGCCCGGGGCATCCCATTCTGTGACTAAAGCAGCCTCTGTTTAAGACCATATAAGCATTTGCTCTAATCATATTTGAAATTAGGCCTGATAAAGACACTTTTGCTGGCCAAAGCACTACTGTACCCTGGCAGCTCGATTCCTGCCCGGGGCATCCCATTCTGTGACTAAAGCAGCCTCTGTTTAAGACCATATAAGCATTTGCTCTAATCATATTTGAAATTAGGCCTGATAAAGACACTTTTGCTGGCCAAAGCACTACTGTACCCTGGCAGCTCGATTCCTGCCCGGGGCATCCCATTCTGTGACTAAAGCAGCCTCTGTTTAAGACCATATAAGCATTTGCTCTAATCATATTTGAAATTAGGCCTGATAAAGACACTTTTGCTGGCCAAAGCACTACTGTACCCTGGCAGCTCGATTCCTGCCCGGGGCATCCCATTCTGTGACTAAAGCAGCCTCTGTTTAAGACCATATAAGCATTTGCTCTTATCATATTTGAAATTAGCCTGATAAAGACACTTTTGCTGGGCATAGCACTACTTGTCCCTGCCAGGTGTACTTACTGCTGGTTTTTAGGGCATCCCATTCTGTGACTACACCAGCCTCTATTTAAGAACCTAACCATTTGCACCTATTCTAATTGAAATTAGGCATGATAAAGACACTTTTGCTGTGCATAGTCTTACTGCTGCCTGCCAGGTGCTCTCTGGTTTTTGGGACATCCCATTCTGTAACATACCATTAGCCTCTGCATTTACTGTAAGCTGCACAGTTATTTAAAGAAATTTGGCCTGTATGAGCCTGCTAACACACTGCTGCTGTGTGCATATATACTGATCTCAAGTCAGCTTTGGGGCATCCCATTCTGTAACATACCATTAGCCTTTGCATTTACTGTAAGCTGCACATTTATTTAAAGAAATTTGGCCTGTATGAGCCTGCTAACACACTGCTGCTGTGTGCATATATACTGATCTCAAGTCTGCTTGGGGCATCCCATTCTGTAACATACCATTAGCCTCTGCATTAACTGTAAGCTGCACAGTTATTTAAAGAAATTTGGCCTGTATGAGCCTGCTAACACACTGCTGCTGTGTGCATATATACTGATCTCAAGTCTGCTTGGGGCATCCCATTCTGTAACATACCATTAGCCTCTGCATTAACTGTAAGCTGCACAGTTATTTAAAGAAATTTGTCCTGTATGAGCCTGCTAACACACTGCTGCTGTGTGCATATATACTGATCTCAAGTCAGCTTTGGGGCATCCCATTCTGTAACATACCATTAGCCTCTGCATTAACTGTAAGCTGCACAGTTATTTAAAGAAATTTGGCCTGTATGAGCCTGCTAACACACTGCTGCTGTGTGCATATATACTGATCTCAAGTCAGCTTTGGGGCATCCCATTCTGTAACATACCATTAGCCTCTGCATTAACTGTAAGCTGCACAGTTATTTAAAGAAATTTGGCCTGTATGAGCCTGCTAACACACTGCTGCTGTGTGCATATATACTGATCTCAAGTCAGCTTTGGGGCATCCCATTCTGTAACATACCATTAGCCTTTGCATTTACTGTAAGCTGCACGTTTATTTAAAGAAATTTGGCCTGTATGAGCCTGCTAACACACTGCTGCTGTGTGCATATATACTGATCTCAAGTCTGCTTGGGGCATCCCATTCTGTAACATACCATTAGCCTCTGCATTTACTGTAAGCTGCACATTTATTTAAAGAAATTTGGCCTGTATGAGCCTGCTAACACACTGCTGCTGTGTGCATATATACTGATCTCAAGTCTGCTTGGGGCATCCCATTCTGTAACATACCATTAGCCTCTGCATTAACTGTAAGCTGCACATTTATTTAAAGAAATTTGGCCTGTATGAGCCTGCTAACACACTGCTGCTGTGTGCATATATACTGATCTCAAGTCAGCTTTGGGGCATCCCATTCTGTAACATACCATTAGCCTCTGCATTTACTGTAAGCTGCACAGTTATTTAAAGAAATTTGGCCTGTATGAGCCTGCTAACACACTGCTGCTGTGTGCATATATACTGATCTCAAGTCAGCTTTGGGGCATCCCATTCTGTAACATACCATTAGCCTCTGCATTTACTGTAAGCTGCACATTTATTTAAAGAAATTTGGCCTGTATGAGCCTGCTAACACACTGCTGCTGTGTGCATATATACTGATCTCAAGTCTGCTTGGGGCATCCCATTCTGTAACATAACATAACCTACCTACCATACTAAGCAGCTCTCTTATTTAAACTAAGCAGGCCTCTTGGAGGCTGAGTGTCCACTTTTGGGTGTGCATTTATATTCGGTTTCATATACAGTGGGGTATCCCAATTTGTAAGATAACCTACCCCAACCATGTAAACTAAATAGGCCTGTTGCAGCCTGAGTTTCTCTGCTTGCGTATGGCCTGCATTACAATCTGTCTCTTTCAATGACACTGCTGCCTGGGGTATCCCAATTTGTAAGATAACCTACCCCAACCATGTAAACTAAAGGTTACGTCCTTCCAGAAGGAAAACTTATGCCGAACACTATTTTTGTTAGGGGCATTGACCTTTGGATTGATCGGCATGAAATTAATTTTTTTTTTTCAAAGTATGGCGCTGTGAAGAAGGTCAAAATGATGTCTCATACTTGGATTATTGTTACTTTTTGTTCAGCTTGAAATATAACAGGCCACACGGGCATCCCAAGGCACATGCTATTTTAAACCTATCTGTTATACAACATAAGCGTTGATCAGGCTACTTCAGTTTGCACTTGTTTTTGACTGATTTTAATAAACCAGGCCGCAGGGCACCCCAAAGCTGCACCTTGCACCCTATCTGGTATACAACATAAGCGTTGATCAGCATCAGCTTCATTAAGCTACTTCAGTTTGCACTTCCTTTTTGACTGCTTTCATTTAACCAGGCCGCAGGGCACCCCAAAGCTGCACCTTGCACCCTACCTGTTTATACTAAATAAGCATCTACAGCCTCAGCTTTATTAAGTTATTGCATTTTGAATTGGTTTTGGTCTGCTTTAAATACACCAGGCCGCAGGGCATCCCAAACCTGCATGTTGCACCCCATCTGTTATACTAAATAAGCGTTGATCAGCATCAGCTTTATTAAGCTATTGCATTTTGCATTGGTTTTTGTACTGCTGCCAAAACACTAGCCCATATGGGCATCCCAAACCAGCACATGTCACCCTATCTGTTATACTAAATAAGCTTCTACAGGCCCTTTTTTTATTTATTTATTTTTATTTATATAGAGCTGCAATGGCTTATATTGTGAGGTTAATTTGCCATTTTGCAGCATAATATAGAGCAGCCCCTGTGTAAATCTGAGGGGCAATAGCTTATATAGTGAGGTAAATTTGCCATTTTGCTTCGTTATATAGAGCAGCCCAGTTGCCATCTAAATCAACTACTGTCCGGCCAGTACAGCTTTTCCAGGGCAAACTCTGCTAGTTGCGGGCACAAGTCAAGTTTGGCTTCCCAGCAAATCCAGTGGATCTTGAAGGTGTGTTGGCATGGTCATGTCAAGGTATGACATGACCTGCTGTTTGAGGTCCAGCTCCAGGTCTTCCTGCTTCTCATGAGTAGACTCACTATGCGGGTGTAGAAAGCTACTCACTAGCGACTGAAGACTGAGGTTGCTGCTGATGGAGCTGCTGCTGCTCCTTCCACCCCCCCAGCAGCCATGGCAGTGGAAGGTGATCGCAAAGTTCCCCTAGAGTCAGACCTGCGGGAGTATGGGCCATGGCGCAAATAGACATCGCCCAACTGACTACGTGGGATGTCTCTGTAGTAGGTCAGTTTTTCCTCCCTCTCAGTGGGCGTAAAAAATGCCCCCATTTTGTGCCGGAAGCGAGGGTCCAATAAGTTGGAGAGCCAGAAGTCTTCCCGCTGACAAATGGAGACAATTCTGCGCTCACTAGTACGCATGCATGTGAGCATGCATCGTGCCATTTGTGCAAGTGACTCGGAGGGACTACCTGTCTCCATCTCCACTGTAAACTGCCATGGTGTGTCTGGGTCCTCTGTCTCGCCTTACTCACAACCCTCTAGCTCCTGTGGCTGCACCTCCTCTCCTGTCAGATGACTAGATAAAATGGTCATTTTGTGAAACCTAAACTGTGGTTTGCTGTGCCCCACCCCCTCCTCCTCCTCCACTTCAGCCCCCACAGGCTTCATGTGGCTGTGAAATGTATGTGCCATGTCTCCAGTGCCCTGACCAGCCATGCTTTCCAACATGTGTTGTAGTACATGAAGCAGTGGAATCTCATCGTTCATCTCATAGTCCTGGCAACTGACTAATAATGTAGCTTCCTCAAAGGGCCTAAACAAACGGTCGGTGTCACGTATGAGCTGCCAATGGTTTACATTGAATTTACACAGGGGTGTCCCCCTATCCGTTTGGATCATCCAGAAATCCGTGATGGCTTTTCTCTGTTCCTATAGTGCAGTGGTCCTCAACCCTTTCCTCAAGGCCCACCAACATGTCATGTTTTTTGGATCTCCAAATAGCCAGCTCTATTGCTCTGCAGCTGCACTAATTACTCCACCTGAGCATCTTTGTGGAGATCTGCAAAGCCTGGCCTGTTGGTGGGCCTTGAGGACAGGGTTGGGGACCACTGCTATAGTGGATCCTGCATATGGAGGGTGGAATTCCAACGGGTGGAAACATCGCAAATCAGACTATGGTGGGGTACACCTTTGTGACGCTGAGGCTCAATAAGGTTGTGCTTGGTGGTGTAGGAGTGCCAGAAGTGCATGCTAACTTTCTTTCCTGTTGTTCGGATGTCTTTCAGATGGGGGCAAGACTTCAAAACTAGACTGAACACGTGTGCCATGTCAGGACGCATGACTCTGGCTTCCTTGTCGCAGCGCAAACAAGATGTTCTTCCAAGTGTCAGTCACCATGGGTCCAAATTTGCAGTTTTCGTGGATTAAGCAATGCTTTCATGGATTGAGTTCTCATTTTTAGTAGTTCCTCCCATGTGTGACTCTGATGGTCAAGGAAAACCATGTGAAGAACAGCGTGAAACCACAATCACCAAGGGGGCCTAAAAGGATATATATTGTCCACCATGAGTCTATAGTTACAGCTCCAGGCGTAGACAACACTGTGCACTTTGGTACACACTGACAGGCTAAAGGACTGGCCCACCTTCTGTTCAACAACCATGCCATGTGACTCTCCACCTCGGCTCGGCACAAGCCATCAGTTCTCTGAAAGGTCCACCACTGGGTAATGCAGCAGGCTGGACTTATGGTGACGCTGTCTGAGAGGAGAAATCCCTCAGACATCAAGATTAAAAATTCCAAGAATTTTTGAGGGCTAATTATTCAGAGGCAAATGATAGCTAGTTGTTTCTGATTTAATTGCAAGGTGGAAACACACCCTCAAACAAAACTCCACTTTCGCAATACTATTGCATTTGTCTATTCATAATTTTATGTATATACACTAACTAACCTACTTTTTCTCCACAGGATGCTGCATGGAACACTGCCACATCGCTGAGTAGCTGATTTTTCCTACCAACAGTCCGCAATAATTCGCTGCTGCTGCCGCCGCCACCGCCGCAGACTCCAGGGACCCTCTTCCACTACCTCGGCTTGCAACACCTCCTCCCACGACACTCTCCTCATCACTAGTTGCCGGATAGTGGAAGAAGAGGCGAGTGTCTCCTCCACTTCTTGGCTGGGCAGTAGCTGCTGAATTTTATGATTATCAGATCTTGGATATCAGATCAATGGATAGTGGAGCTGAACCCAAAGCATAACAGGCAGACAGTTGACTGGGGGTGTCAGATGCCACTTGTGATGCAGTGGACTGCTTTTGCAGCACTTCCAGACAAAGTTGCTTCATTGGCTGACACAATGACTGGTAAAGCTGTGGAACATATGGTTGAAAAGCAAGAATAACCATTTGTTTTTATATGAAAAAGACCCTGGTTTATACAGACTTTTTTTTTCCAGAGACTGCCCTGCGTGGAAATGAATGGCGCATGGATCAGCCAAGCTTTCCTCCCAACAATGCCTGATGTATTCCAGTAGATTGATGACGGGGCCAGACCAAGAAAGATGGATCGTGCAAAACAGATTTAAGGCGCTGCTCTCAAGTTACAGACATTCCTCCGCATCGGACCACAAGTAAGTATTGATAAAAAATCCTTTACGTTACTCTTACTTTTTATTAATATTCTTCGGATAAGACGGATCAGACATGATTCCAGATTAAAAATTCCAAGAATTTTTGAGGGCTAATTAGTCAGAGGCAATGACACCTTCTTGTTTCTGATTTAATTAAAAGGTGGAAACACACCCTCAAACAAAACTTCACTTTGGCAAACTTTTGCATTTGTTTATTCATAATTTTATGTAGATATTACTAACTAAGCTACTTTTTCTCCACATGACTCTCCACAGGGTGTGATTCATCCAATTTTTGGGCTCCTGAGGCCAACCCCAGGGTCTGTTTAAAGTAATGTTTGGGCTCCTGCTGCTGCTGCTGCCAACTTCTGCCAACTCCAGGGTGTGATTCATCCAATTTTTGGGCTCCTGAAGCCAACTCCAGTGTATATTTGGGCTCCTGCTGCTGCTACTGTCAACTCCTGCCAACTCCAGGGTGTGATTCATCCAATTTTTGGGCTCCTGAGGCCAACTCCAGTGTATATTTGGGCTCCTGCTGCTGCTACTGTCAACTCCTGCCAACTCCAGGGTGTGATTCATCCAATTTTTGGGCTCCTGAAGCCAACTCCAGTGTATATTTGGGCTCCTGCTGCTGCTACTGTCAACTCCTGCCAACTCCAGGGTGTGATTCATCCAATTTTTGGGCTCCTGAGGCCAACTCCAGTGTATATTTGGGCTCCTGCTGCTGCTACTGTCAACTCCTGCCAACTCCAGGGTGTGATTCATCCAATTTTTGGGCTCCTGAAGCCAACTCCAGTGTATATTTGGGCTCCTGCTGCTGCTGCTGCCAACTTCTGCCAACTCCAGGGTGTGATTCATCCAATTTTTGGGCTCCTGAAGCCAACTCCAGTGTATATTTGGGCTCCTGCTGCTGCTGGTGTCAACTCCTGCCAACTCCAGGGTGTGATTCATCCAATTTTTGGGCTCCTGAAGCCAACTCCAGTGTATATTTGGGCTCCTGCTGCTGCTACTGTCAACTCCTGCCAACTCCAGGGTGTGATTCATCCAATTTTTGGGCTCCTGAGGCCAACTCCAGTGTATATTTGGGCTCCTGCTGCTGCTACTGTCAACTCCTGCCAACTCCAGGGTGTGATTCATCCAATTTTTGGGCTCCTGAAGCCAACTCCAGTGTATATTTGGGCTCCTGCTGCTGCTACTGTCAACTCCTGCCAACTCCAGGGTGTGATTCATCCAATTTTTGGGCTCCTGAGGCCAACTCCAGTGTATATTTGGGCTCCTGCTGCTGCTACTGTCAACTCCTGCCAACTCCAGGGTGTGATTCATCCAATTTTTGGGCTCCTGAAGCCAACTCCAGTGTATATTTGGGCTCCTGCTGCTGCTGCTGCCAACTTCTGCCAACTCCAGGGTGTGATTCATCCAATTTTTGGGCTCCTGAAGCCAACTCCAGTGTATATTTGGGCTCCTGCTGCTGCTGGTGTCAACTCCTGCCAACTCCAGGGTGTGATTCATCCAATTTTTGGGCTCCTGAAGCCAACTCCAGTGTATATTTGGGCTCCTGCTGCTGCTACTGTCAACTCCTGCCAACTCCAGGGTGTGATTCATCCAATTTTTGGGCTCCTGAGGCCAACTCCAGTGTATATTTGGGCTCCTGCTGCTGCTACTGTCAACTCCTGCCAACTCCAGGGTGTGATTCATCCAATTTTTGGGCTCCTGAGGCCAACTCCAGTGTATATTTGGGCTCCTGCTGCTGCTACTGTCAACTCCTGCCAACTCCAGGGTGTGATTCATCCAATTTTTGGGCTCCTGAGGCCAACTCCAGTGTATATTTGGGCTCCTGCTGCTGCTACTGTCAACTCCTGCCAACTCCAGGGTGTGATTCATCCAATTTTTGGGCTCCTGAGGCCAACTCCAGTGTATATTTGGGCTCCTGCTGCTGCTGCTGCCAACTCCAGGGTGTGATTCATCCAATTTTTGGGCTCCTGAAGCCAACTCCAGTGTATATTTGGGCTCCTGCTGCTGCTGCTGCCAACTCCAGGGTGTGATTCATCCAATTTTTGGGCTCCTGAAGCCAACTCCAGTGTATATTTGGGCTCCTGCTGCTGCTACTGTCAACTCCTGCCAACTCCAGGGTGTGATTCATCCAATTTTTGGGCTCCTGAGGCCAACTCCAGTGTATATTTGGGCTCCTGCTGCTGCTACTGTCAACTCCTGCCAACTCCAGGGTGTGATTCATCCAATTTTTGGGCTCCTGAGGCCAACTCCAGTGTATATTTGGGCTCCTGCTGCTGCTACTGTCAACTCCTGCCAACTCCAGGGTGTGATTCATCCAATTTTTGGGCTCCTGAGGCCAACTCCAGTGTATATTTGGGCTCCTGCTGCTGCTGCTGCCAACTCCAGGGTGTGATTCATCCAATTTTTGGGCTCCTGAAGCCAACTCCAGTGTATATTTGGGCTCCTGCTGCTGCTGCTGCCAACTCCAGGGTGTGATTCATCCAATTTTTGGGCTCCTGAAGCCAACTCCAGTGTATATTTGGGCTCCTGCTGCTGCTACTGTCAACTCCTGCCAACTCCAGGGTGTGATTCATCCAATTTTTGGGCTCCTGAGGCCAACTCCAGTGTATATTTGGGCTCCTGCTGCTGCTACTGTCAACTCCTGCCAACTCCAGGGTGTGATTCATCCAATTTTTGGGCTCCTGAGGCCAACTCCAGTGTATATTTGGGCTCCTGCTGCTGCTGCTGCCAACTCCAGGGTGTGATTCATCCAATTTTTGGGCTCCTGAAGCCAACTCCAGTGTATATTTGGGCTCCTGCTGCTGCTGCTGCCAACTCCAGGGTGTGATTCATCCAATTTTTGGGCTCCTGAAGCCAACTCCAGTGTATATTTGGGCTCCTGCTGCTGCTACTGTCAACTCCTGCCAACTCCAGGGTGTGATTCATCCAATTTTTGGGCTCCTGAGGCCAACTCCAGTGTATATTTGGGCTCCTGCTGCTGCTACTGTCAACTCCTGCCAACTCCAGGGTGTGATTCATCCAATTTTTGGGCTCCTGAGGCCAACTCCAGTGTATATTTGGGCTCCTGCTGCTGCTACTGTCAACTCCTGCC
>JAQIHN010000780.1:0-26157 GCA_027917425.1 Gastrophryne carolinensis
TTGCCATGTCCCTCCACATTTTCTTCATGGAAAGTAAAATCAATAAAAACCCATATAGGTAATTTGCAGGCTGCTTTGGTCTTCTGCTTTTACCTTGCTGAAAGACGTGCACATTTTAGGGGAGCCCTGCCAGGGCCCGCCACATTTTCAGGGCAATCTGCAATTTCATCTCCTAATGTATAAAACTCATATATGGGCAATGTGCTGGCTGCTGTGGCTTTTCCATGGGAGGAAGGTGGACACATTTTTGTGGGATCCCTTCAAAGGGCCCTCCACACTTCCTTCATCAAATGTTAAATCTATAGAACTCGGGGAGGCCGATTTATTAATAGCGCCAGGTAGCGAAAGATGAGCGACAGTAGCATGATTTTCACAGCGCCGGCTAGTATTCGCTGTGCTTGGCCGTTGTTCGGTTGTTGACAGCGACTCAGTCGGTGTGCGGTAATGTTGAATACGGGGTTAGGAGTCGCTGTTTGACAGGTTCCGCACTGTATGGGAGCGCATGACAACGAATGGCCATAGCGAACGGCTCCCACCATATTCATTAACAAATCACGCTCAAAAAATTCTCGCTCTGTAAAATGCATGTTTAAACCCCAGAGCGCTGGCGGCGATGTGTTAAAAGTAGTTTTTTAACCCCCAAACAACCTTATTTTTGGAAAAAAATAATAAACAAGTTTTTATAAACATTTTGTAATATGAATACATTAATATCAGACCGGTAATATCAATTCTGCACAAATTTTTTTTTTTTTTTTACCTTAAAAAAAAAAATAACATTGCAGAAGTGGTCACCGAATTTTTGACATTTAAAAAAAAAACAAAACATTAATATCAATTAATTATGAATATTTAAAGATTGCTCCATTGAAATGCATTGGAGAGCGCCAGGTAGCGAGAGGTCATACCTGGCGCTGTGATGGGATTAGCAGCGGCGCTGTTCACTGAAGTCTGCAACATGATGAATCCCGCGCTAGCTGAAGCTCTCGCCGGCGCTAGCCTCATTTAGCGTGATAAATGCGTGATTGTGTTCGCAGCCTGGCGTTCTGGAGTCGGTAGCCGCCGATAGCTGGCGCTACCTGGCGCTAGTGAGACACTACCTGGTGCTATCCCTTGATAAATAAGGCCCTATGTAAGCAATGTGATGGCTACTGTAGCACTTTGCCTTTGCCTGGGTTGGATGGGGGGATCATTTTTAGACTTGGGCAACCCTGCCAGACCCTTTTAAACTTCTTCATCAAATTTAAAATCTATAATAGAATTCTGGCTGAGTTGGCCTTTTGCTTCTACCTGGGTTTAGCCGTTGCACATTTTCAGTCTGTGATAGCTAGGGATGAGCGAACCGGTTCGGACGAACCGGAATTCGCTCCGAATTTCAGGGAAAATTCGATTCGGCACGAACCCGAATTTTTTTGGTTCGTGCCGATCGAATTTTCCCTGAAATAAAAAAAAAAAATGCCGGCATGGTGGGAGCGGGCAGGACGGCTACGCTGTCAGCGGGCGGCAGAAGCCGGCCCGCTGACAGCGCAGCCGGTCTGCCCGCTCCCACCATGCCGACATTTGTTTAAAAAGCAAACACTTACCTGCTTCCGCCGCCCGCTGACAGCGTAGCCGGCCTGCCCGCTCCCACCATGCCGGCATTTTTGCTTAAAAAAAAAAATGCCGGCATGGTGGGAGCGGGCAGGCCGGCTGCGCTGCTGGCATGGTGGCAGCGGGCAGGCTGGCTACACTGTCAGTGGGCCGGCGGCGGCCCACTGACAGGCGTAGCCGGCCTGCCCGCTCCCACCATGCCGGCATTTTTTTTTTCAGATGAGCGATTCGTGAAAGTTCGATTGGGGCGAACCCAAATTTATTGGGGAAATTCGTCGAATCGCCCGAATCGAACTTTCAAGAAGTTCGCTCATCTCTAGTGATAGCCCTGCTAGGGCCCCTGAGCTTAAATCTATAAAATGCTATGTAAACAATGCAATGACTGTTGTGGACTTCTGCCATTGCCTGGACTGTAGGTGGGCTACCTTAGGACTGGAGAAACCCTGTCAAGGCCTTCTGCACTTTCTTAATCAAATTTAAAATCTATAAAACTCTATGTGAGCAATTTGCAGGCTGCTGTGGACCTTCACATGGCGGCATTTCTTCCACCCTGCCTTCCTATCACCTTGCTCCCTGACTTCCCATCCTATCCACTTGTGTCCCGACCTCTCATCCACTTGAATTAATTAATACCTATCGGCATGTAAGTGCAGGCATGTGTACTCACCAGCATGATGCTGTCCTGCTGGTCACGGGTGAACAGTGAGAGCGCCATTTTCTTATACCACTCTCTTCTGCTACATGATGTGACGCGCCCCAGCAGATGTCATACATCTGAACTTTGCGTCTGCATAGACATACGCAGTTACTTATTAGGGAAGCATAAATTCCACCCCACACACACTGACATCTGGAGAAGGCAACACTCCACCACTGTTGTTTCCAGTGTGAGGTAGGTCAGTATGGGAGGCAGAAAATACACATATACAGGCAGGACAGCCCTGATGGGGAACATGTGGAAGCTAGACTGGGAGGCAGATTCATTAATAGCGGCAGGTAGCGACAGTTGAGTGACTGTAGCGGCATTTTCAGAGGGCCCGCTAGTAGTTGCTGTGCTTGGCCGATGTTCGGTAGTTGATAGCGACTCAGTCGGTTTGCAGTAATGTTGAATATTGGGTGAGGAGTCGCTATTTGACAGGTTCCGCGCTGTATGGGAGCGCATGATAGCGACTGGCCCTAGCGACCGGCTCCCACCATATTCATTAAAAAATCACGCTCAAAAAATTATCGCGCTGTGAAATGCATGCTTAAACCCCAGAGCGCTGGCGGCGATGGGTTAAAAGTAGTTTTTTAACCCCAAAACAACCATATTTTTTTTCCTTAAAAAAATTATCTAAAATGGCAGAACTGGTCACAGACTTTTTCATGTTTAAAAAAAAAAAAAAATTAATAACAATTAATTATGAATATTTAAAGATTGTTCCATTGAAATGCATTGGAGAGCGCCAGGTAGCGATAGGTCATACCTGTCGCTGTTCAAGGTCGGACGCTGGCGCTGTGGGCTGAGGCTGGAATAATGATGAATGAGTCGCTATCTCAGTCGCTAAGCAGGATTGGCTTGATAAATGTGTGATTGTGGTGGGGAGCCGGCGTTCTCGTGGAGGGGCCTGTCATTACCGGCCGCTCACCAGTCGCTATTCCTTCATAAATAAGGGCCTAAATATAGATGTCACAACATAGCATGGAATGAAGGATGCAAAGGGGAACCAAACACATATCTATAGAGATATTAATAGTTATCCACCAGGGTAGCCATGGCATCAAGAAATTTACTGAGAATGTGGCTGAGCGTAGCCCACAGAAAGGGCACCCAGCCTCTGGATCGAGCCGTTAGGCAAAAACTGAAGGAAGCCAACGAATTTGGTTATGCCCGCAACTGCATGCCCCTTGCTTGTGGCGGGGGCAACTGAAAGTCTATCAGGCACATGCAGAGAAAGCCGCGACACTGCAGGTGGGACTTCATCGACGGGCTTCATCACCAAACGTTCCCGCACACCACGCCACTGCATTCCTGATGATAAATTGAGTCCATATTTGGAGAGTAAAAAAGCTTGTTGGCCCATCCGGAAAGGCGAATCAGGCCTAACCAGGGCTGTGAATCATGGGAAATATTCAGGAAACACGATAGCGAAAAGGCTAAAATCTTACACAAACATATATGTGTCCAAAAAAACACACCAGTCTCAAAAACGGACCAGATTTTTGATGCATAAGGGCGTTATAGAAAGGCTGTGAATCGACCTTAAAGGGGACCAAATCCTACCCTATGGTTTATGAGACTCCAGGGCAGGCATGCTCTCTTCCCCTGATTGGGGTGCCCCGCTGTGTGATATCCCCAAGGTTGCACGAAAACTGAGGTAAGGATATTTCTCACTTCCTGATTGGCAGAACGTGCATCAGGCAGAAAACCCATAGGTGTCATCTGGACTAAAAGTCTGTATCTACGACATATTATGGGATCCCTTTGATGACAACCTTTGATTTGTCAACACAGGCAGAAAGTAAGGCTGCATCACCCAATGGGGTGAAAGAGAGCAAACATTTGAAGAGGTTCTAACCTGTCCTGGATCCAGGGTTGGCTCCAGGTTTATGTCTGCCGCTGGGTGATCGCGTCTCAGTGGGCCCCTTGCAATGTGGTATAACTCTCCATACTTGGAGGTATAGGCCCTTATTTATGAAGGAATAGCGACAGGTAGTGACTGGTGAGCGGCCGGTAATGACGGGACCCGCCACGAGAACGCCGGCTCCCCACCACAATCACACATTTATCAAGCCAATGCTGCTTAGCGACTGAGATTGCGCCATATAGCCACTCATTCATCATTATTCCAGCCTCAGCCCACAGCGCCAACGTCCGACCTTGAACAGCGACAGGTATGACCTCTCGCTACCTGGCGCTCTCCAATGCATTTCAATGGAACAATCTTTAAATATTAATAATTAATTGTTATTAATGTTTTTTTTTTTTTTTTTTTTTAAATGTGAAAAATTCTGTGACCACTTCTGCCATTTTAGATAATTTTTTTAAGGTGAAAAAAAAAAGAGCAGGGGGGTAAACTGGCACTGGCAGCGACAAAGAGCCGAGCAAAGGTAGGGCCAGATTATCTTCAAAATGGCTCAGAGCTAGTTCTGCTGGTATGGCCCGCTCAGGAGCAGGTGACAGTGGCACTGATGCTGCTTTAGCAGATTCCAGAAAAAAAAGACTGCCAGAAGTCCGGTGGTAGTGCACATTCTAGATCTTCTTATTTATGGCACACTGTTGTGAGGCAGTTCTTTTATACCTTCCCTGGAGAACAAAGCCTAGCACAGGGCACAAATCTAGGACTAGGAACTATGGTTCTACATAGGCACCTGGCATGACATCACAAGGCTGCAGGGGGCAATCGAAAGGCCCTTCTTCAATTTCCAGGAAGCCAATCCTGTTGCTACCCCTCTAGAAATGGGATAATTTTTGAGTGCTTGTCAGCTATTGCCAGTGCCAGACCTACACAACAACAGAGGTCTCCTAGTCTTTAAAATCTGTGATTCTGCACAATTCTACCACCACCAGCACCCCACTGCAGTCTGCTAACATCAGCCTTACACAACCACCACAGGTCTCCTGTCCATCTGCCTAGTCTTTCAGTATTGCTAATACCACTACTACCACCAACAGCCCCTCTGCTGCCATCCTCGGTTACTACTAGGGCTACACAACCACAGTTTAACCCTGTGATGCCCAAAATGAACAACTTTTTCAGCGCTTGTAAAAGCCATTGCTTCTTTTTCAGCTAACTACTGCCAGGCCTACACAACTGCAGGTGATGCCCAAAATGGGTACATGGGTTTCATGCTTGTAAAAAACATTACTTTTTTTCAAATTAATGTGCAAAGTTCGGGTTTGTACCCATCAACGCACTTCACCTAAGGGTGCACTCACCTGGTCCCAGTCAGGGCTGCAAAAAGATGGCGGCCAGCTTCCACTAGTACGGACATTTCTAATACCAGCCACCGCTCATGGGATCCGGTGGCCATCTTTCTGTAGTCCTGGCTACGGTCACATTTAGACGCCGCCATTGCCACCACTGAGAGGAAGAGGATCACGAGCTGAGGTGAGGTGAGCAAGCTTACTGCTGCATACTCTGCACCCCCTGCCACAGCCACCCCCCATTGAATTCAATGAGGACCGGGTTAGGGGATAGGGTTTGGACCCGAACTTTGGGAGGTTCACCCATCCCTATTAATAACACTATATATCTAAATATATCTTTGGATATCCATATATATATATATATATATATATATATTTTTTTTTTTTTTTTTTCTAAAAAAGCTTCTGTATATATAAATACATATTTCTATATAGATCTTTGTACATCTAAATATGTCTGATCTTCCTATATATTTGCCTCTGGCTACGGAGGCTGCCTGTTGCCTCCGTAGCCGCCGCCGCTTCGATGCTACCACGCCCCACCAGGTTGCCAGAACCGTCACGTTCTGAACGGCTATGGAGGTGGCTATGGGGGTGGCTATGGAGGTGGCTATGGAGGCACCGGACAGAGGCGATGACTAAGACAGTAATTTATATGTGTGTATCTGTCTGTCTCTCTCTCTGTTTAAAGTGGACCAAAACCCACCCTGGAGTCTAAGAAAGTCTCCCTGTTAAAGGGTAGCAGTGGATGTGTCTGCCAGCGCTCTTGCCTCAGACGAGCTCTAGAACAAAGGGGGCGGGAGCAGATCCGAGCTCATCCAAATGATAGGCTGCGCATGTGCTGTAGGATCAAGGAAGGGTGAGATCGGGTGACCTGGGGGGTTTCACACAGTGGGGCTTCCCCGATTGGGGTGCCGTGTGGCAAAGATCGAAACCCAGGATAATAAAATCCTGGGTTTTGGTCCACTTAAAGTCGATGGAAGACGGGGAATGTAAGTGTTTTTTTGGGGGGGGGCATGCTGCAAACTGCCCGTATATTGGGATGCCCGCACACCACCGGTATTTGGGATGCCTCACACTGCCTTTAAATGGAATGCCATGCACACAGCCTGTAATTGGGAGGCCCACACACTGCCTTAATTTGGGATACCTCACACTGCCTGTATTTGGGATGCCTGCACACTGCTTGTATTTTGGATGCCCACACACTGTCCGTAATTGTGATGCCCGCATACTACCTGTAATTGGGATGCCTGCACACTACCTGTAATTGGGATGCCTGCACACTACCTGTAATTGGGATGCCTGCACACTGCCTGCAATTGTGATGCCTGCACACTGCCTGTAATTGTGATGCCCGCACACTGCCTGTAATTGGGATGCCTGCACACTGCCTGTAATTGGGATGCCTGCACACTACCTGTAATTGGGATGCCTGCACACTGCCTGCAATTGTGATGCCTGCACACTGCCTGTAATTGTGATGCCCGCACACTGCCTGTAATTGGGATGCCTGCACACTGCCTGTAATTGGGATGCCTGCACACTACCTGTAATCGGGATGCCTGCACACTGCTTGTATTTTGGATGCCCACACACTGTCCGTAATTGGGATGCCTGCACACTACCTGTAATTGGGATGCCTGCACACTACCTGTAATTGGGATGCCTGCACACTGCCTGCAATTGTGATGCCTGCACACTGCCTGTAATTGTGATGCCCGCACACTGCCTGTAATTGGGATGCCTGCACACTGCCTGTAATTGTGATGCCTGCACACTGCCTGTAATTGGGATGCCCCTTACTGCCTGTAAATGGGACGCCCCTCACTGCCTGTAATGTGGGGTCTTTTATGGGGTGATGGGGGGGATTCTTTCTGCACACTGTTTGTAATAGGGTGATTGGGAGGGAGGTATTTTAGCACACAGTTTCGTTCAGAATATGTTTTTTCTTATTTTTCTCCTCCAAATCCTGGGTGTATATGTATATATATATATATATATATATATATATATTTTTTTTTTTTTTTTTTTTTCATACTTCGGTGGAATACTAGATACAAGTAGAACTCGAGTCTGTGAGTACACACTGATGTTTAAGCTGATCGACTAATTCCCAGAACACAAGCAAACATCAAACAACACAAAATACACATCATGAGAACAAGCGACCTAAAGCCCAACCACGAGGGATGTTATTTAAACCCCTCCAGCCAGACCCGAAACCAAGTCTAAGCTAGAGAGAATTAAGGATGCCACGGCTGCAGGGCACAGCCTAAGTAACTATAAGCTTTGTGAATCATAAATAGCTCCTAGTTAGAGGGTAGAGAATACTAATAGGAAAAAGTGATGAGCAAGTGGGACAATTTTTTGCTGGCTTCTCTGCTACTGCCAGGCCAACACAACTGCAGTTTAACCCTGTGATGCCAAACATTTTTCAGCTATTGCTTCTTCTGTTGCTTAAATGCCAGGCCTACACAACCACCACAGCTTTTTTTGTGTCACTGCCTCTGCTAATGCTGCTACTACCACCACCAACAGTGCCTCTGCTGCCAACCTGCCACCCTCTGCTACTTCCAGGCCTACACAACCACCACTGGTTTCCTGTGCCATCGCCTCTGCTAATGCTGCTACTACTACTACTACAACCAACAGTGCCTCCACTACCAGCCTGCCACCCACTGCTGCTGCCAGGCCTAAGCAACCACTACAGGTTTCCTGTGCCACTGCCTCTGCTAATGCTGCTACTACCACCACCAACAGTGCCTCTGCTACCAGCCTGCCACCCTTTGCTATTGCCAGGCCTACACAACAACCACTGGTTTCCTATGCCATGGCCTCTGCTAATGCTGCTACTACTATAACCACCAACAGTGCCTCCACTGCCAGCCTGCCACCCTCTGCTTCTGCCAGGCCTAGACAACCACCAATGGTTTCCTGTGTCATGGCCTCTGCTAATGCTGCTACTACTACCACCAATAGTGACTCCGCTACCAGCCTACCACCATCTACTACTGCCAGGGCTACACAACCACCACTGGTTTCCTGTGCCATCACCTCTGCTAATGCTGCTACTACTACTGCCATCAACAGTGCCTCCACTGCCAGCCTGCCACTCTCTGCTGCTGCCAGTCCTACACAACCACTACTGGATTCCTGTGTCATGGCCACTGCTAATGGCGCTACTACTACTACTACTACTACTACTACTACTACCTACAGTGCCTCTGCTACCAGCCTGCCACCCTCTGCTACTGACAGGCTTACACAACCAACACAGGTTTCCTGTGTCATGGCCTCTGCTAATGTTGCTACTACTACCACCAACAGTGCCTCCACTACCAGCCTACCACCATATGCTACTGCCAGGCCTACACAACCACCACTGGTTTCCTGTGCCATCACCTCTGCTAATGCTGCTACTACTAGTACCACCAACAGTGCCTCCACTACCAGCCTGCCACCCTCTGCTACTGCCAGGCCTACACAACCACCACTAGTTTCCTGTGTCATGGCCTCTGCTAATGCTGCTACTACTACCACCAACAGTGCCTCCACTACCAGCCTACCACCATCTGCTACTGCCAGGCCTACACAACCACCACTGGTTTCCTGTGCCATCACCTCTGCTAATGCTGCTACTACTAGTACCACCAACAGTGCCTCCACTACCAGCCTGCCACCCTCTGCTGCTGCCAGGCTTACACAACCACCACTGGTTTCCTGTGCCATCACCTCTGCTAATGCTGCTACTACTAGTACCACCAACAGTGCCTCCACTACCAGCCTGCCACCCTCTGCTGCTGCCAGGCTTACACAACCACCACTGGTTTCCTGTGTCATGGCCTATGCTAATGCTGCTACTACTACCACCAACAGTGCCTCCGCTACAAGCCTGCCACCCTCTGCTACTGCCAGGCCTACACGACCACCAAAGGGTTTTCTGTGCCATGGCCTAGTCTTTCTTCAACAGATACAGCCTCTGCTAATGCTGCTACTACTACTACCACCAACAGTGCCTCCGCTACCAGCCTTCCACCCTCTGCTACTATAAGGCCTACACAACCACCTCTGGTTTCCTGTGCCTCAGCCTAGTCTTTCTTCTCGCTGCTACCCCTCATTACAAATGGGCCAATTTTTTAAGGGCTTGCTCGCTACTGCCAAGCTTACACAATACTTTTCTAAATAGCCAATATGTTTTTTTCCAAACGTCAAAACAAATATAATTTTCCCCAAAAAGGGTACAAGGCCTTTTTGGGGAAAATGGAAGAAAAACATTTTTTGCACTTTTTGTGTCTAAACGCTAAAAAGCTCTGAACATTCCTGGGATTCCTGCCTGTCCAATTTTTCCCTGCAATAGTTATAAAAAGCAACACACTCACCTTATCCCTTGCAATCCTCTGGCACTAGTGTCCCACGTCTCTGTCCATTGTCTTCAGTGAGACAGAGAACACAGATCCTCTGTCCCAAACTGGGTTCCTGACGATCCCTTCCCACCACAGGGAGGGATTATTTAAAGTCAGAGAGAGAGCAGGAAAGATGGTGATGTCACGCTGAGTGACAGGGGGCATGGAGGTCCTTTCCAGCCATCTCTCTGCCCATTTGTTAATAGCCCCTCCCTGCGCAGGGAGGGACAGTGGGATACCTAGTACAGAATGGGGGTCTGTGTCCTCCTGTCCCGCTGAACACCTGGCCAGCAAGGGAGAGGATAAGTATAGACTTTAATAAAGGATTTATTTTATGGGGTGATGTCTTTTTTTTTTTTACACTTAACCCTTTGGGTACAAACGTACATTTTGCTTAAACAAGTCTGAGTATGTGTATGTGTGTGTGTAAGAGGGGCGTATGACCTCACAAGCCAGAACAGCCAATAGGAGAATGTCCCTTGAACCCCTTACCAGTTCATCACCAGTTAAAAAATAAAAAAGAATATACAGTTCTAAAATAGTAAAACTCACCATTTGCACTTCTTCCTGTATCTGTCCCTGGCTGGGTGTTGTCCTTTAGGTGGGATCTAGCTTTGGGGCGGATCTGAGGCTCATCACTAACCATTAGCTGGGAATTCTTCATATTTTTTTTACTTTTTAAATCATTTTTTTTAGGTATGCCAAGTACAATAAAATGTACAGTACAAAGATCAGTAATCAGGACAGTTTCTAGGCAAAACAGCACTCAACATGGGAAGGAAAACTGCTTCTGCTTATTCCTCACCCACCTCATGGTGCTACTGATGTCCCAGACAGCAATGTGCCATGCTGTGCCTCTACCTAACCAGCAAGTAGTGCCCCCTCCCCATGACCAAGCCCAATAGGAGGAAATGAGGTGTCGGTTGTTGACAGCAGCCCTGACTGCAGATCTGCTGAATCTGCAGAATACAGAATGGCTTGGATCCCCCAATGGTCTTGCCGCCCAGGGCGATTACAGCTTTCTCTTTCCTAGAAACAGCTAGATCAGTAAATATCTTCATTCAAAATGTTGTACAGAATTCAATAAAGATTTGATTACTATGGTGTCCATGGCATTGTTATAGATTATATAACATTGTACCAGCCTAGAGGTAAGAAAGCAGCTTTGTGACTGGAGGCAAACAGGTTCGATTCTCAGCTGAAGTGCAAGGCACCTAAATAGAGATGAGTAAACTGATTTTTTACAAATCAGAATTAGTGCTTAATTTCAGAGAAAATTCAGTTCAGCACAAATCTGGGATTCGTGACAAATATTCTCTTAAATTCTTCCCCAAAAAATTATATCACTTACCTGCACATCGGCTCCTCCGCTGCTCTGATCCCATGGCATATTCATTAAAAAATCACGCTCAAAAAATTATCGCGCTGTAAAATGCATGTTTAAACCCCAGAGCGCTGGAGGCGATGGGTTAAAAGTAGTTTTTTAACCCCCAAACCACCATATTTTTGGAAACCAAAAAAAAAGTTTTTAAAATAATTTAGTAATATGAATACATTAATATCAGACCTGTAATATCAATTCTGTACAATTTTTAAAAAAAAATTTTTTCCCTTAAAAAATGGCAGAAGTGGTCACAGCATTTTTCACATTTAAAAAAAAAAAAATAAAAAAAAATAATAATAATAACAATTAATTATTAATATTTAAAGATTGTTCCATTGAAATGCATTGGAGCGCGCCAGGTAGCGAGAGGTCATACCTGGCGCTGTTCAAGGTCGGATGCTGGCGCTGTGGGCTGAGGCTGGAATAATGATGAATGAGTCGCTATATGGAGCTATCTCAGTCGCTAAGCAGGATCGGCTTGATAAATGTGTGATTGTGGTGGAGAGCCGGCGTTATCGTGGCGGGGCCCGTCATTACTGGCCGCTCACCAGTCGCTACCTGTTGCTATTCCTTCATAAATAAGGGCCTTTGTGTCTGGGGAGAGCCATCTCCATCCCACTGAGCCCAACCAAAAGTGCACAAAGCGAAACCGAAAGCAGCTCCTTCCAGGGAGCGCCTTGAGGGAAAGCAGGCCAAGGCAATGCCACATATAACAGGACAACGTGTCCCACGTCTCTGTCCATTGTCTTCAGTGAGACAGAGAACACAGATCCTCTGTCCCAAACTGGGTTCCTGACGATCCCTTCCCACCACAGGGAGGGATTATTTAAAGTCAGAGAGAGAGCAGGAAAGATGGTGATGTCACGCTGAGTGACAGGGGGCATGGAGGTCCTTTCCAGCCATCTCTCTGCCCATTTGTTAATAGCCCCTCCCTGCGCAGGGAGGGACAGTGGGATACCTAGTACAGAATGGGGGTCTGTGTCCTCCTGTCCCGCTGAACACCTGGCCAGCAAGGGAGAGGATAAGTATAGACTTTAATAAAGGATTTATTTTATGGGGTGATGTCTTTTTTTTTTTTACACTTAACCCTTTGGGTACAAACGTACATTTTGCTTAAACAAGTCTGAGTATGTGTATGTGTGTGTGTAAGAGGGGCGTATGACCTCACAAGCCAGAACAGCCAATAGGAGAATGTCCCTTGAACCCCTTACCAGTTCATCACCAGTTAAAAAATAAAAAAGAATATACAGTTCTAAAATAGTAAAACTCACCATTTGCACTTCTTCCTGTATCTGTCCCTGGCTGGGTGTTGTCCTTTAGGTGGGATCTAGCTTTGGGGCGGATCTGAGGCTCATCACTAACCATTAGCTGGGAATTCTTCATATTTTTTTTACTTTTTAAATCATTTTTTTTAGGTATGCCAAGTACAATAAAATGTACAGTACAAAGATCAGTAATCAGGACAGTTTCTAGGCAAAACAGCACTCAACATGGGAAGGAAAACTGCTTCTGCTTATTCCTCACCCACCTCATGGTGCTACTGATGTCCCAGACAGCAATGTGCCATGCTGTGCCTCTACCTAACCAGCAAGTAGTGCCCCCTCCCCATGACCAAGCCCAATAGGAGGAAATGAGGTGTCGGTTGTTGACAGCAGCCCTGACTGCAGATCTGCTGAATCTGCAGAATACAGAATGGCTTGGATCCCCCAATGGTCTTGCCGCCCAGGGCGATTACAGCTTTCTCTTTCCTAGAAACAGCTAGATCAGTAAATATCTTCATTCAAAATGTTGTACAGAATTCAATAAAGATTTGATTACTATGGTGTCCATGGCATTGTTATAGATTATATAACATTGTACCAGCCTAGAGGTAAGAAAGCAGCTTTGTGACTGGAGGCAAACAGGTTCGATTCTCAGCTGCAAGGCACCTAAATAGAGATGAGTAAACTGATTTTTTACAAATCAGAATTAGTGCTTAATTTCAGAGAAAATTCAGTTCAGCACAAATCTGGGATTCGTGACAAATATTCTCTTAAATTCTTCCCCAAAAAATTATATCACTTACCTGCACATCGGCTCCTCCGCTGCTCTGATCCCATGGCATATTCATTAAAAAATCACGCTCAAAAAATTCTCGCGCTGTAAAATGCATGTTTAAACCCCAGAGCGCTGGAGGCGATGGGTTAAAAGTAGTTTTTTAACCCCCAAACCACCATATTTTTGGAAACCAAAAAAAAAGTTTTTAAAATAATTTAGTAATATGAATACATTAATATCAGACCTGTAATATCAATTCTGTACAATTTTTAAAAAAAAATTTTTTCCCTTAAAAAATGGCAGAAGTGGTCACAGCATTTTTCACATTTAAAAAAAAAAAAATAAAAAAAAATAATAATAATAACAATTAATTATTAATATTTAAAGATTGTTCCATTGAAATGCATTGGAGCGCGCCAGGTAGCGAGAGGTCATACCTGGCGCTGTTCAAGGTCGGATGCTGGCGCTGTGGGCTGAGGCTGGAATAATGATGAATGAGTCGCTATATGGCGCTATCTCAGTCGCTAAGCAGGATCGGCTTGATAAATGTGTGATTGTGGTGGAGAGCCGGCGTTATCGTGGCGGGGCCCGTCATTACTGGCCGCTCACCAGTCGCTACCTGTTGCTATTCCTTCATAAATAAGGGCCTTTGTGTCTGGGGAGAGCCATCTCCATCCCACTGAGCCCAACCAAAAGTGCACAAAGCGAAACCGAAAGCAGCTCCTTCCAGGGAGCGCCTTGAGGGAAAGCAGGCCAAGGCAATGCCACATATAACAGGACAACGTGTCCCACGTCTCTGTCCATTGTCTTCAGTGAGACAGAGAACACAGATCCTCTGTCCCAAACTGGGTTCCTGACGATCCCTTCCCACCACAGGGAGGGATTATTTAAAGTCAGAGAGAGAGCAGGAAAGATGGTGATGTCACGCTGAGTGACAGGGGGCATGGAGGTCCTTTCCAGCCATCTCTCTGCCCATTTGTTAATAGCCCCTCCCTGCGCAGGGAGGGACAGTGGGATACCTAGTACAGAATGGGGGTCTGTGTCCTCCTGTCCCGCTGAACACCTGGCCAGCAAGGGAGAGGATAAGTATAGACTTTAATAAAGGATTTATTTTATGGGGTGATGTCTTTTTTTTTTTTACACTTAACCCTTTGGGTACAAACGTACATTTTGCTTAAACAAGTCTGAGTATGTGTATGTGTGTGTGTAAGAGGGGCGTATGACCTCACAAGCCAGAACAGCCAATAGGAGAATGTCCCTTGAACCCCTTACCAGTTCATCACCAGTTAAAAAATAAAAAAGAATATACAGTTCTAAAATAGTAAAACTCACCATTTGCACTTCTTCCTGTATCTGTCCCTGGCTGGGTGTTGTCCTTTAGGTGGGATCTAGCTTTGGGCGGATCTGAGGCTCATCACTAACCATTAGCTGGGAATTCTTCATATTTTTTTTACTTTTTAAATCATTTTTTTTAGGTATGCCAAGTACAATAAAATGTACAGTACAAAGATCAGTAATCAGGACAGTTTCTAGGCAAAACAGCACTCAACATGGGAAGGAAAACTGCTTCTGCTTATTCCTCACCCACCTCATGGTGCTACTGATGTCCCAGACAGCAATGTGCCATGCTGTGCCTCTACCTAACCAGCAAGTAGTTCCCCCTCCCCATGACCAAGCCCAATAGGAGGAAATGAGGTGTCGGTTGTTGACAGCAGCCCTGACTGCAG
Source organism: Gastrophryne carolinensis (assembly GCA_027917425.1). Lineage (NCBI taxonomy): Eukaryota > Metazoa > Chordata > Amphibia > Anura > Microhylidae > Gastrophryne > Gastrophryne carolinensis. The sequence continues at coordinate 15,055 of JAQIHN010000780.1, forward strand.
ATCTGCTGAATCTGCAGAATACAGAATGGCTTGGATCCCCCAATGGTCTTGCCGCCCAGGGCGATTACAGCTTTCTCTTTCCTAGAAACAGCTAGATCAGTAAATATCTTCATTCAAAATGTTGTACAGAATTCAATAAAGATTTGATTACTATGGTGTCCATGGCATTGTTATAGATTATATAACATTGTACCAGCCTAGAGGTAAGAAAGCAGCTTTGTGACTGGAGGCAAACAGGTTCGATTCTCAGCTGCAAGGCACCTAAATAGAGATGAGTAAACTGATTTTTTACAAATCAGAATTAGCGCTTAATTTCAGAGAAAATTCAGTTCAGCACAAATCTGGGATTCGTGACAAATATTCTCTTAAATTCTTACCCAAAAAATTATATCACTTACCTGCACATCGGCTCCTCCGCTGCTCTGATCCCATGGCATATTCATTAAAAAATCACGCTCAAAAAATTCTCGCGCTGTAAAATGCATGTTTAAACCCCAGAGCGCTGGAGGCGATGGGTTAAAAGTAGTTTTTTAACCCCCAAACCACCATATTTTTGGAAACCAAAAAAAAAGTTTTTAAAATAATTTAGTAATATGAATACATTAATATCAGACCTGTAATATCAATTCTGTACAATTTTTAAAAAAATATTTTTTCCCTTAGGAAGAAGTGGTCACAGCATTTTTCACATTTAAAAAAAAAAAAAAAAAAAAAAAAAATAATAATAACAATTAATTATTAATATTTAAAGATTGTTCCATTGAAATGCATTGGAGCGCGCCAGGTAGCGAGAAGTCATACCTGGCGCTGTTCAAGGTCGGATGCTGGCGCTGTGGGCTGAGGCTGGAATAATGATGAATGAGTCGCTATATGGCGCTATCTCAGTCGCTAAGCAGGATCGGCTTGATAAATGTGTGATTGTGGTGGAGAGCCGGCGTTATCGTGGCGGGGCCCGTCATTACTGGCCGCTCACCAGTCGCTACCTGTTGCTATTCCTTCATAAATAAGGGCCTTTGTGTCTGGGGAGAGCCATCTCCATCCCACTGAGCCCAACCAAAAGTGCACAAAGCGAAACCGAAAGCAGCTCCTTCCAGGGAGCGCCTTGAGGGAAAGCAGGCCAAGGCAATGCCACATATAACAGGACAACGCTGCAGCGAACAATAGGTAGCGCCAGTGAAGAGCAGCCGATGCTTGATGCTGAAGCCTTTATTTAAGACCAAAAAACACAATGCCAGCATCCATGCTCTAAAACTGGACGCTTTGTGGCCGAGCGCCAAAATTACACTTTCTCCGTGTATGTGGGTGTTGGGTAGATGGAAAGTTCTTCTAGATAGCCCATAAATATATTTGCGAAAGATGGAGCAACTGCGCTCCCCATGGCGGTCCCAGTGATTTACTGGAAGTAGGTAGATTCAAATTTAAAGAAATTGTTAGTCAACACTAGTTCAAGGCCCAGCAAGATGTACTCAGTGGGTATATTTGTGAGTTCTCTAGTAAGAAAGTGTTTGACCGCTTCTAATCTGGCTTCATTTGGTATATTCGTGTATCATGACGAGATATCCATAGTTACCAGAAGGGATGCCCCAGTGGTGGATACCCTTCTGAGTTTCTCAAGGAAATCCCCTGTATCTCTCAAATAGGAGGGGAGTTTCCGCACATAAGGTTGTAAGAAGAAGCCAATCCATTGGGCCAGGGGCTGGGTGGCTGAGTTAGTTCCTGCTACAATGGGGCGGTATTTGAGGGGGCTTAATCCTTTGTGGACCTTCGGTAGGCCATATATTACTGGTGTAATTGGGTAGTCCATTTGCAGGAATTCTGCTGTCTCCTGTGTAATCCAGCGATTCATCAGGCCTATATTAACATAGTCAGCAATCTTTGTTTGTATTTGGACTGTAGGGTTATGTTCTAATTTACTATAGCTAAGTGTGTCCATGAGCATATCTGTAATGCCTTTATGATAGTCGCGGTAATCAAGGACTACAATTGCGCCCCCTTTATCCGCAGGTTTTATTATAATCTGAGTGTCCTCCTTAAGTGAGAGTTAAGTTTAAGAGCCTGTGTCTCCTGTGTACACAGGTTACTATGGTGCCGTTTTTTGGATGCTAGCAGCATCGCATCAGCCCTGATTGTACGTGTGTAACTTTCAATGGATCCAAAATTGCCCGGTTGTATAAATTTGCTTTTAAGTTTAAAGGGGCACCCCAGCTCCACCTTTTCCCTTGGGGGTGCATCAGTCTTATAAAAACGTATCAAACTTATACAGCTCCACATCAGACTTGAACAGATCAAACTTAGTCGTAGGACAGAATGACAAACCCCTGAATAAAACGCTTACCTCATCTGCTGTTAATCGTCGGGATGAGAGATTTATAACGGGGGTTTCTTGGTTGTTTGTCTCGTCTGGTGCTGTTTACTTCTTGTGGTGTCGCTGGCCGCCCCTCCTGGGTCGCTTTGCCCGAACGACGCATAGCTGCCAGCCTTCCCCCTACAGGGGGACAGCATTGTGGGTTGCTTTGCAGCCACCTAGCAGTGTCAGCGGCGGGTCCCAGTGTGAGGAGGATTTCTCCTCCAACGGCGCAAGGTAAGTATGAGGCCTGCATCTTGTTTATATTTGTTGTTTTTTACACCTTAGATGTTTTTACATGGTGGTAAACAATGTTTACATGGTTGCCATGGCACCAGTGACGTCAGATTGACGTCAGGTGCTATCTCTTCTACTTCCTGGGGCAGGGGTGGCCCCATAACATATATAAAGCCACATGCACCCTTGTCTTCTTGTTTGATGTTATGCTGTGTGGGGTCACACGGCACCAAGTTGGTCCTGAGGAAGGGGGCCCTCGCGCACCCCGAAACATCGACATAGGACTTGGAAGTTTGTTGTGCATCATTTGCATTTCGTTGGATTTACAAATATAGGATTTTGATCTAACCTATATACTGGAGTGCTGGTTCTTCATAAAAAATTTGGGACATTGCGGTGTCACTACGAACCGTGCACCCACCCAGGAATATAGAGGTAAGATTGAGGCACTCCCTCACAGAAAGAAGTTGGAAAAGTGGTTCATGCTGAGGAGCTGTTGTGGCCTGCATATGTCTGCCACAAGAGCTTAAGACACAGTAGCAGGTAGGGGAAACAAGCCACCAACTTTGGTAAAGCACTGTTGGCAACAGAGCTACTGCTGCCATCCCTACCAAGACCAAGAGCCTGTGTCTGCCTGCTACCAACACCACAATCATAATACAAATTGATGGTACTTTGCCCCACAGTGGACTGCCCAACTGACCCCAATGCATGCTTAGTGGGTGCCAAAAAGTGTAAGATTTTGAGTAGCTTTTCTGTGATTGCTGGACCAATCAGGAGCAGGGAATAGCCAATTACACTAACAAGCAAAACGCTGGTGTATGCACTGTATGAAACTAACACAATAATCCGCCAATAACGCACAAGGGGCACAAAGAAATGATGGTGAAGGTGTGCCAACAGCAGGAAATGCACACAATTGGACATTCTAATATAATGGCTATTTAAATGTTAATGATTCTGATGGAGTACAAGGTGCTGGTATAGCATAAGTTAAACATTAGGAGATGCCCACTGATGTGGAGCAAATGACACTCAGTGCTTCCTACACACTGGCATAATGTTCTGGCTTGTGCTGTGAGCATGGATGCTGAAGCATGGAAAGGGGCTCCTGCTGTGCTTGACACATTAAAAGTAAATAAGTATAAAAAAAGCCCTGTTGTCTGTTTGTGTGATCTTTGAACGCTGTGGCAAAGGATGGAGCATCCTTTGTGTTTTGACTACTCAGTCAAGGCAGTCTGTGTTTGGTCACCAGTGTCTGTGGGGGTGTCTGGGCTGAGTGACATGAGTGCTGTTTCCTTGAGCTCTTCCCTTTTGTGGTGGATGCCCATATTGTGTCTGAAACAGCTAGTGTGGATTTATTTGGAGACCATTTGTGTGCTGTGTAGCATCTTCCCTCTTGGCCAGGCCAAACTTAGGAAATGAGCGGTCTTTAATCAGGCTGATAGTGTAGTCAGCAAGGCATCTTTTTTTGTGGTGAACTGCATTGAGATGCACTTGTGTTTGTGTAAGAGTGTGTGTGTGTTTGGTATTTGGCTTAAGTTGTGCTTTGTTTGTGTGAGAGAGTGTTTGTAGTGTGTTTGCATTTGTGAGCACATTGGCAATGCAGAGGTGTGAAGAGGAAGATTGTGGGCTGATGTTTTCTTTGTGGCTACGGTGTACAACGGTGCTGAGGTGTACCAGGAGGCTTGGGAAGCCACGGTGGTGAGAGTCCCGGCTGACCAAGTATTTACTACCTGGTTGTCTGTGTGGTAAATCCAGGTACAGCAGGTTCACTGGCCGCAGCCAGGCTATACATGAATAGTGGGAAAGGCACTTTTCAGGCCACTGCTGCTCTCTTCAGTGGCATCAGCCAGGCAACCATGAGCCACATCTTTCATAAGGCTGTCTTGGCCAAATGTGACCACCCAAAATATATCTGCTTTCCGGAGGAGAAGGAGGTGCAACACATAAAGCTATCCTTCGGCCGCATGGCAGGAATCCCCAATGTCATTGGGTGCCTTGATGGTATACATATTCTATTCTACCCGCCTTGAGCACAAGAGCTTCCTTATCACAACCGGAAGAACTTCCATTCCCTTAATGGGATGGTGGTTTGTGATCAGGAGATGCAGTTGCCGGTGGTGAGATCGGCCTTTCCGGGATCCTGCCACAACTGTGTTGCACCAATCTGCTCTGTGCTGAAAATTTGAGAACAATGAAATTCCACTGGGATCGCTACTAGGTAAGTACACAGCCAAATACAGCTGACCAACAGCACTTGACGAGAGGAGTAGCCACAGAGACTTAGCCAGGCAGGGAGGTGGTTTGTTGTGGTGAGAAACATTAATCTATGTGTTTTCTTTTAGCGGATAAGGGATATGGGCAGAAAACGTGACTTATGATGCCTTATGATACCCACAGACTGCAGATGAAATGCGCTACAATGCAGCTCACTACAAAATCAGAAGTATTGTTGTACGAACCATCAGCCTGCTGAAAGCATGCTTCCTATACTTGGCCCACCCAGGATGGGAGATGTTATACAGCACAGTCCCAGACACTACCAAAGACACCCAGACCGGTTTTGCCCGGTAAGCAAATATTATTTTTTTTTTCAGGGGGATATGTGGCTAACATTCAAGCAGACCTTAAGAGATTAAGGAAACCATGCCAATTAGAATAGCTAGAAACAAGATTATGGTCAGGCCCAGCAAAATCAAACTTTATTTAAATATACATCAAAAATTCACACCATAGGGCAATATAATATGCACTGCTGTGTGAAGCTTTCTGAATTGCCAGTATATTCACTCTGCTTTGGTCCCATGGTACATGTTCAGGCTGCCTCCCTGATTGGTGTGTACTCCTGTGCTCAGCCATTCAGTCAGGGAAACCAGGGATTCCAGACACTGCCTGATGTAAGCCTGACCGCAGATGTAAGCTCTCTACACACCATCTTCCCCCACCAGAAGGGTCTGGCAGCAGTCGAAAGAGAAAAAAACCCTTCCAGCGGAACAAATCCAGTTCATTCTAGAATGCCTCAAATTTTCCCTCCACCACAACTATTTCTGGTTTGAGGGAGACTATTACCTACAAAAAATGGGAGTACCCATGGGAGGCAAATTTGCTCCAAGTGTGGCCAACCTTTTCATGGCACTCTGGGGAAACCCAAATCATGGCCACGTTCAAACCAAAAGAATTGATATATTACAAACGCTACATAGATGACTGCATCTTCCTTTGGGATGGGACAGAAGAGTCTCTCACCACCTTCCTGAACCAACTCAACGATAATGACTGGAACATAAAGTTCACCCATAAATTAAGCACTAGTGAAATCCACTTCCTTGACATCCTGATCTATAAAGAGGACAACAAGATCAAAACCTGCACCTTTTTCAAAGAAACTGACAGAAATAGCTACATCCCAATAAGCAGCTGCCACCACCCGACCTGGATGAAGAACATCCCAAAAGGACAGTTCCAAAGGATAAAAAGGAACTGCTCAGACGAAAACACCTTTTTGCAGCAAGCCACAATCATTAAAAAACGATTTATAGAAAAAGGATACGACGAAAACCACCTGGATAAAATCATAGAAGATATCAGCACACAGCCTAGCATCACCGACCTGAATGAAACCACAGCCCAGAGAGAAAAGTTACCTTCATCTCCAAGTTCAACAAAGACTACAAAAAAACAGAAGCCATTATCATAAAACATTGGGGAATCCTGAAAACAGATCCCACCCTACGGAACATCATTGGAGAAAAACCAAGATTCATCTACAGGAAGCCCAAAACCCTGTCACAATACATTACCTTCAGCGTAATAAACCCACCAGAAACTGCAACACCAGCACATAACAAATTCACAAAATGCAGAGACTGCCGTGGCTGCACACTGACTATGCAAAATAAACCTCCGACACACACAAAGAACCCCTTTACCAGTCCCATCTCAGGCAAAGAGTACAGAATAAAAGGAGATCTCTCCTGCAACACAGCTGGGGTCATCTACTGCCTCCAGTGCCCCTGCAACCTCCTATACATAGGACGAATGAAAAGACAAGTCAAGGTCCGCCTAAATGAACACATAAGGAACATCAAAAAAGGGCTCCCTACCCACAGTGTATCCGCACACTTCCGAGACAAACACAACCAAGATCCCAAGGGACTAGAATTCTGGCTCATTGAAAGAATCACCCCCAGCTGGAGGGGCTCGGACCTACTAAGAGAACTATCAAAGATAGAAACCTATTGGATCTTTGAGCTCAACACCATGATCCCACAAGGACTCAACATTGAACTAGACCTAAACTGCTTTCTAGAAAATAAATAACCCCATGGGTTATCTAACACTAATCTCAATTACATTCTTCCCTCCTATATGTCTCTACCCATCTTATATGACTCTACCAGTGTCACAGCTGAACTCTGAAAGATCTGCTCAAGCAGATTAAAGGGGAAACACCCCCTCAAACAAAACTTCACTTTGGTAATACTATTGCATTTGTTTATTTATACTTTTATGTATATATACTAACCTATTTTTCCTCACAGGATTGCGGAGAACATTAACCCTTTATTTACTCTCCCTTTTAACCTGCCTTTTTATCCACAGCGCACCTACACTAATCTTTTCTCCACCTAGGTCCACACCTAAGTTAGAACAGATTTAACCCATCTACATTTCTCCCAGGGAATACAGGTTTTTCCCTCAAGTAGGAGCTGCTCAAATTATCTAATTGTGCTTTCCTCAATCCAACTCCTGCAAATCAAGACTATCTATGACTAAGGATGAGAGCGCGTCTGAAATGCATATGATTTATAACCTATTGCTCATGTCCTAGGTTGTGCATTAATTTTTACACTTTAGCCTTGGAACGGCAATGTTATTATCTTTTTTAATGAGACTTTTTTATTCGAGTCTACCCAGGGATGTTATCTACTTTTTTTGAGCCAAGCAAGGAACAGTGTTTTATTTTCGCTTCTTATTGAAGCCCATCCAGAGGCATCATCCCTTAGTCAAACCCTGCCAGTCCAGTGACCTAGCCTACTCTGGCACAATTTATATTTTCAAGCCTACCCAGAGACACAGTAGACACTGTGGCACAATCATTTTGCACATTTGACCAAATGGCTGTTAAGTCCAAGGGTAGCTGTCTCTTCTTACTCAAGCCCACCCAGAGATCTTGTCTCTTCTTATTCAAATTATTCAAATACAGCACACTAAGGGACTTACTCTCTTGTTATTTGAGATCACCATGGGACATGGTCTATTTTTAAGCCCACACAGGGACACTATAGTCGCTGTGGTGTAATGAGTTAGCACGTTCATCAATGAACCCAATTAACCCTGCATTTTCCATGGGTGCCCCTTTACTTTAATCATCAAGGTAGCCTCCTTCCTTCATGTTGCAGCCAAGACGTGCCTTGGAGCCAGCCAGGGAGGGAATGCTGTGAGTCCAAGCTTCTAGTGTGCTTCGACAGCCTGAACTGATAGCGATCAAGACTGTGTAGATTTCTGTTTTAGGAATTAAAAATAATGCCCTTATCCTTCCTCTACCCAGGTTTTTGCATTATATTATCCTAATTGTGCATTAGTCTATACTGCATTTGCCACCTACCTAACACTGATTTCTGCAGTTCTCTGCTACCTTTTTCTACCCTCATGGCAATTTAGGCATAACTCCAGTCTGGGGCTCAGCAATTTTATGTTGTAAACATGGTCCTGGATTGCACCATCACAGCTGGCCTCAGGACCAGAGGACAATCAATGGCAATGGAGAAGGTGGACAAAAAACAATGGCAATGGATGGCAGTGGACAAGGCAGCGATGTCAGCAATGGTGCCCCTTTATTGGCAGAAGGCAGAACAAAAATAGATAATGACCAGCAACAGTGGCATAAGCAGTAAGTTCTGGAGGGCGATTGGCAGCAGCGGAAAAGGTGATAAAGACCAGAGGACCATCAGCTGCAGAATAGAAGGTGACAAGGACTAGAGGATGATTGGTGGCAGTGGACTGCAGGGTGATCAGCCGCAAAGGGGGGAACCAAGAAAGACAATGGAGTTGTAGAGTTGAATGGTGACGTGACAAGGCATGTGAGTGTAACGCAAGGGGCGAGACTCATTACCAAGGCCACTAGCGGGGCCTGAGACTCTCTTACTCCAAGGGCCCACCTAGACCCGAGCTGTCCCTGCTAACTAGCTGTAGAGAAAATAAGGTGGTTAGGCTGCTGCAGGTCAGATTTGAGTATAGGTCCTTATTTAAAGCAATAGTCCACATTTTAAGAGGCAAATATCCACAGTTAAGCCCAGTTAAAGAGGACCAACAACTTATTTGAGTCTATAAGACTCTTAGGGGAGTTGCTCTACCTCTTTATGGGGCATCGCTCCATATGCCCTGCTATGTGAAATCCCCCAGATGGCCTGATTGACTCATCACTCTGACATTTCTGTGGCTGCACCCCCCCCCGCACACCTCTATCTGTGGGAGTGCCTATCTGAATGGGACATCCACACAGCTGGGGACAGGGGTGGAGATGGGGATGGCGGCACTCGCTCCATTCAGATTTTCTTTGCCCCACTGGCTGAGAGACTTAGGTGATGCAGCTGGCTTGCTGGTGGCCCGGTTTTAAAAAAATGTTTTTTTTTCCACCAAGGCCACACCCACATGGCAAGAATAGCGGCTGACATGACCCAGCTTGCTGGCCGCATCCATGACATCCATTATCTCGTTCTAGACTGGGGAGAGCTCCTGACCCTTGCCTATCTGAAGCCCTATCAGATGATCAGCTACAGAGAAGCTGGGGATGTGGGTGCCAGTGAGGTAAACCCCAGGGGGCTTGATTATTAATTTCATAGGATATAGCATACCCAGAATTAGTTGTCTATCATTAGGGATACTGTTATATTTAGGTGCAAATACGTGTCTGATTACCCAGTCAGACCTAGAAGTATCAGTACAAAATTGAATTTTGATGCAAAAAGAGTGATCTGTATTAGTATATGAAGTTGTATATTTGCTGATATGTATCATATACGGATAGAGGTCTGGTTTATGAGAATAGAGGCAATCTGTTCATCATTCCTCAATAGAAATTCATACCACAGCTATGCATATAAGACAACACAGATCTATCCTGTATAGTGCCTATCCACATTACAGATCTATTTAGTACACAATTACAATGCCACCTTGTGGCCCAGAACTATAATGACAATGTGTGCATAATGTCAGGGCAAATCAAGCAATAATGGAGAAAAGGGAAAATCATATGAAAAAATGCATCAATCTGAATCAGGAACAGACATAGTCACTAGTACACATTTTGGTCCCATAGTGCCCTGTTATCCACATTAACAGGTACCAGAGTATATAGCACACAATCAGACAGAGTTTACAGTATGATCAGAATTAAGAGATAAAGCCAGAAGACACGTTTTTCATTCAATAAGTTTTTATTGCACAAGCTACAGTACAGATATACACATTATCAATTAGTAGTACAATATTAAAATCAACACCTCAAGACATCTTGAGTAAAAATATAAATTTATAATCTTGTAGAACAGAGCTAAACGTTCTTCTTACACAATATAGGGGACGTATAAGCTCAAAACATCAGCTCTCAGCTTATATTATAAGTCCCACTCCAAACATAACATCTCTACATAACCAGAGAACTCAATAAATTCTTGCAAACTTCAGGCAAAATATTCAAGTAAAAGAATTGAAGAAAATAGGGACATAACAAAAACAAAGGAAAAAAAAAAAAAAAAAAAAGGGGGTAGAGAAGAGGAAGGAGAGGGGAGGTAGGGAGGAAGGGAAGGGAAAGAATAAGGGAAAAGGGGAACCAATGTGGAGGCGCATGTTAATGTGCATCAACACTCAGACGCTCAAAAGGTTTTCATCAAATGTAACAGGGAAAACTTCCTTTGTCCAAGGGGTCCACACTTCTCGAAACTCCCCCAACCTATCCTCGTGAATGGCCGATAACTTTTCCATTGCCATAATATTACTTACTCTATTCTTAAAATCCCTAAAGCTTAATGTTGTTGCTTTCCATGCCTTGGCTATTACCATCTTGGCACAGGTAAATATATGATATAATAATTGTCTTTCTTTTACCGAACTACCCAATAGAGGTTCATTTAAGAGCGCTACCCAGGGGTCTGGACTTATATTTCTTCCAAAAATTCTTCCCAGCATATTATAGATCTTATTCCAAAATGTTCTAACTATTGTGCATTTCCACCAAATGTGACTATTTGTTCCGAGCACGTCACAGCCACGGAAACAATTACTCTGCATTGCTCCTGCTATATGTGTCATTTGCGCAGGGACCATATACCAGCGTAAAACAACTTTGACATTCGCTTCAATAGCTTGTACTGAGGCCCTTTTCCCAAAAGATGCCTGCCACATCTTCTGCCATGTTTCCGGAGTTTTCTCTTCCTCCAATTCAGATTCCCATTTCTTTCTATATGGAAGAACGCCCCCATCTAATTTCGAGCAAAGTGACTGGTAAATTTTTG
>JAQIHN010000781.1:0-26138 GCA_027917425.1 Gastrophryne carolinensis
ATTGGTCCGTGTGTTTGTCATGCAGTCCTCCATCAGGTCCACGGGGGAGGTCCCCTTGCATGGCGACTTGCATATAAGGCCCAGTGTGGCACTAATAAAGTTAAGTTCATCTTCACCCTCAATACTGAGTTCTGTCTCTTATTGGGGGAAACGCTATATCGCAATGCACTAGCCCTTGTAAGAGCTGATTTCCTCACGGATGACTCTGGGATTCCTGCAGCACCCCTCACCATTGGGAAAAGGACGTCTCTGGCGGGGAAGCCCTCCGGCGATAAAGGTTATCGCTACAGGCTGTTATATCAGCAGGACCAGGGGCCGTCCGGTCGATCTCTGAGTCATGGGTTACTAGCCCCTATGCCTTGCGCCCGAGATAGTTTGCTCGGAGGCGGGAGGGGCATTTTTTTATTGTAATATTTGTAATAAATAATTCCCGAATTTTATTTTTGATGAAAAAAAAAACATGCAACATAGCGTTTTTCGATTTAATTAGTTATAACTCGCAAACAGTAATTCAGTAACCTGTCACGTGTGTTGTAAAATCTCAGATGGAAGGGAGGGTTAGCGCGCAGATTTCTCGCACGTGCAAGAAGTGTGGAAAAGTGAGAGATGGGAGGAAGATAATAGAAAGAAAGCTATAGGGACAGGGAATAAATAGAGGGATGGGAGTAGGATAAAAGAAAGGAAGCTATAGGGACAGGGAATGAATAGAGAGATAGGAGGAAGATAATAGAAAGGAAGCTATAGAGACAGGGAATAAATAGAGGGATGGGAGAAAGATAATAGAAAGGAAGCTATAGAGACAGGGAATGAATAGAGAGATGGAAGGAAGATAATAGAAAGGAAGCTATAGGGACAGGGAATGAATAGAGAGATGGGAGGAAGATAATAGAAAGGAAGCTATAGGGACAGGGAATGAATAGAGAGATGGGAGGAAGATAATAGAAAGGAAGCTATAGAGACAGGGAATGAATAGAGAGATGGAAGGAAGATAATAGAAAGGAAGCTATAGGGACAGGGAATGAATAGAGAGATGGGAGGAAGATAATAGAAAGGAAGCTATAGGGACAGGGAATGAATAGAGAGATGGGAGGAAGATAATAGAAAAGAAGCTATAGGGACAGGGAATGAATAGAGAGATGGGAGGAAGATAATAGAAAGGAAGCTATAGGGACAGGGAATGAATAGAGAGATGGGAGGAAGATAATAGAAAGGAAGCTATAGAGACAGGGAATGAATAGAGAGATGGAAGGAAGATAATAGAAAGGAAGCTATAGGGACAGGGAATGAATAGAGAGATGGGAGGAAGATAATAGAAAGGAAGCTATAGGGACAGGGAATGAATAGAGAGATGGGAGGAAGATAATAGAAAAGAAGCTATAGGGACAGGGAATGAATAGAGAGATGGGAGGAAGATAATAGAAAGGAAGCTATAGGGACAGGGAATAAATAGAGAGATGGGAGGAAGATAATAGAAAGGAAGCTATAGGGACAGGGAATGAATAGAGAGATGGGAGAAAGATAATAGAAAGGAAGCTATAGGGACAGGGAATGAATAGAGAGATGGGAGGAAGATAAATAGAAAGGAAGCTATAGTGACAGGGAATAAATAGAGAGATGGGAGGAAGATAAATAGAAAGGAAGCTATAGGGACAGGGAATAAATAGAGAGATGGGAGGAAGATAATAGAAAGGAAGCTATAGGGACAGGGAATGAATAGAGAAATGGAAGGAAGATAATAGAAAGGAAGCTATAGGGACAGGGAATGAATAAAGAGATGGGAGGAAAATAAATAGAAAGGAAGCTATAGGGACAAGGAATGAATAGAGAGATGGAAGGAAGATAATAAAAAGGAAGCTATAGGGACAGGGAATGAATAGAGAGATGGGAGGAAGGTAATAGAAAGGAAGCTATAGGGACAGGGAATAAATAGAGAGATGGGAGGAAGATAATAGAAAGGAAGCTATAGGGACAGGGAATGAATAGAGAGATAGGAGGAAGATAATAGAAAGGAAGCTATAGGGACAGGGAATGAATAGAGAGATAGGAGGAAGATAATAGAAAGGAAGCTATAGGGACAGGGAATGAATAGAGAGATGGGATGAATATAAATAGAAAGGAAGCTATGGGGACAGGGAATAAATAGAGAGATGGGAGGAAGATAATAGAAAGGAAGCTATAGGGACAGGGAATGAATAGAGAGATGGGAGGAAGGTAAATAGAAAGGAAGCTATAGGGACAGGGAATAAATAGAGAGATGGGAGGAAGATAATAGAAAGGAAGCTATAGGGACAGGGAATGAATAGAGAGATGGGAGGAAGATAAATAGAAAGGAAGCTATAGGGACAGGGAGTGAACAGAGAGATGGGAGGAAGATAATAGAAAGAAAGCTATAGGGACAGGGAATGAATAGAGAGATGGGAGGAAAATAAATAGAAAGGAAGCTATAGGGACAGAGAATGAATAAAGAGATGGGAGGAAGATAAATAGAAAGAAAGCTATAGGGACAGGGAATGAATAGAGAGATGGGAGGAAAATAAATAGAAAGGAAGCTATAGGGACAGAGAATGAATAAAGAGATGGGAGGAAGATAAATAGAAAGGAAGCTATAGGGACAGGGAATGAATAGAGAGATGGGAGGAATATAACAGAAAGGAAGCTATAGGGACAGAGAATGAATAGAGAGATAGGAGGAAGATAATAGAAAGGAAGCTATAGGGACAGGGAATGAATAGAGAGATGGGAGGAATATAACAGAAAGGAAGCTATAGGGACAGAGAATGAATAGAGAGATGGAAGGAAGATAATAGAAAGGAAGCTATAGGGACAGAGAATGAATAAAGAGATGGGAGGAAGATAAATAGAAAGGAAGCTATAGGGACAGGGAATGAATAGAGAGATGGGAGGAATATAACAGAAAGGAAGCTATAGGGACAGAGAATGAATAGAGAGATGGAAGGAAGATAATAGAAAGGAAGCTATAGGGACAGGGAATGAATAGAGAGATGGGAGGAAGATAAATAGAAAGGAAGCTATAGGGACAGAGAATGAATAAGGAGATGGGAGGGAGATAATAGAAAGGAAGCTATAGGGACAGGGAATGAATAAGGAGATGGGAGGGAGATAATAGAAAGGAAGCTATAGGGACAGGGAATGAATAGAGAGATGGAAGGAAGATAATAGAAAGGAAGCTATAGGGACAGGAAATGAATAGAGAGATGGGAGGAAGATAAATAGAAAGGAAGCTATAGGGACAGGGAATGAATAGAGAGATGGGAGGAAAATAATAGAGAGGAAGCTATAGGGACAGGGAATGAATAGAGAGATAGGAGGAAGATAATAGAAAGGAAGCTATAGGGACAGGGAATGAATAAAGAGATGGGAGGAAGAAAAATAGAAAGGAAGCTATAGGGACAGGGAATGAATAGAGAGATGGGAGGAAGATAATAGAAAGGAAGCTATAGGGACAGGGAATGAATAGAGAGATGGGAGGAAGATAATAGAAAGGAAGCTATAGGGACAGGGAATGAATAGAGAGATAGGAGGAAGATAATAGAAAGGAAGCTATAGGGACAGGGAAGGAATAGAGAGATGGTGGAGGGTGGAGGGTAGAAAGAGATATGGAAGAAAGAGAGACAGAGAGAGAAATGAAAGGTAGAGAGAGAGAGAGAGAGAGAGAGAGAGATAGAAGGAAGGAAGGGAGAAAGAGAGAGCGAGAGAGAAGGATGGATGGAAAGAGAGAGGGACAGAGGGAAGGATGGAAGGAAGAGAGAGATGGAAGGAAGAGAGAAGGAATTGAGGTAGAGACAGAGAGAGAGGGGTGGAAGGAAAGAAGGGAAAGACAGAGAGAGCGATGGAAAGAAGAGAGACGCACAGAGAGCGAGGTGAAAGGAAGGTAGAGAGAGAAAGGGATGGAAGGAAAGAGAGAGGGAGGGAGAGAGAGAGAGAAGGATGGAAGGAAGAGAAAGATGGTAGGTAGAGAGAAGGACTGGAGGCAGAGGCAGATAGAGAGGGATGAACGGAAGGGAAAGACAGAGAGAGCAATGGAAAGAGACATGGAAAGAGAGATGGAAGGAAGGGAGAAAGAGAAAAGGATGGAAGGAAAGAGAGAGGGAGGGAGAGAGAGAAGGATGGAAGGAAGAGAAAGATAGACAGAAGGAATGGAGGTAGAGACGGATAGAGGGAAAGACGTAGAAGGGAGAGACACAGAGAGAGAGATGGAAGGAAGAGAGAGCGAGAGAGAGAAAAGGATGGAAGGAAAGAGAGAGTGAGGGAGAGAAGGAATGGAGGGAGAGACAGAGAGAGAGAGATGGAAGGAAGAGAGAGAGAGAGAGAGAGAAAAGGATGGAAGGAAAGAGAGAGTGAGGGAGAGAAGGAATGGAGGGAGAGACAGAGAGAAAGAGGGATGAAAGGAAGGGAAAGACAGGGAGAGAGAGAGCGTTGGAAGGAAAAGAGGGGCAGAGAGAGAGCGATGGAAAGAAGGGAGAGACACCGAGAGAGATGGAAGGAAGAGAGAGAGAGAGAAGGATGGAAGGAAGAGAGATGGAAGGAAAAGAGAAGGATTGGAGGTAGAGACAGAGAGAGAGGGATGGAAGGAAGGAAGGGAATGACAGAGAGAGAGGGATGGAAGAGAGAGAGAGACATGGAGAGAGAGATGAAAGGAAGGGAGAGAGAGAGAGGAAGAAGAAAAGGGAGAGACAGTGAGAGACGGAAAAGAGAGAGAAAAGGAAGGTAGAGATTTGGGATGCCCAGTTGTGTGCAAAAGGAAAAAAAAGCTGAGAATTTTTACCTTTCCTTAGTCTTTTAGACTCCAGGGTCTCTGATCTTCCTCTTTAATTTGACCCTGCGCTTGCCCACGCCACCCCCATGCCTTGTGCGGGATCTGGCATCACAGCCTTTACATGAGCTGTGGGATCACCAGAAAGGTACGTTTAATGCTAATCCCTGGGAAAAATGGATTCCCCAAAAATAGGGAGATTATGAGCCCTGGAGTCTTTTAGACACTAGACCGGTGGTTGCTCCCTTAAAGTGGCTAAAAACCCAGCCCGATTGGCCCAGGACAATCGATTCCCTCCCCCCGGGGCATCCAAAATCCTGATGCCCCACTGTGTGAAACCCTCCAGGTAGCTCCGTTCACTCACCTTTGTTCCTGCTACAACGGCGCATGCGCGGGCAGCATCCCCGCTATCCCTCTAGCAGGGCATTTGTGAATGGCCGGCGGGCACGCTCCCTGTTAGAGGGAGGCAGGGGATGCGGTCGCCAGCGCGCTTGGAGCTGCTGGCCTTAGACTCCGTCTTAGATGGCATGATGTCAGCGGCTCCGAGCGCACTGATTGGATGCGCTGTATGACCGGGAAGATCTCTGGGGGGTTTCACACAGCGGGGCATCCCTGATTGGGCTGCCCCGGGGGAAAGAACCAAAACCCAGGATAGTTAAGATCCTGGGTTTTGGTCTACTCTAAAGTCCAATCTAAATAACTCTTGTGGTCCATGGAAGCAGCCATGATGGGATTACCTGCAGTTACTGTCTTCTATTGAGACGTATAAGACAAAGCCTTTCCTCCCTTCTTCTCTCAATAGAAGTCACTTTAGAAGTTGGATGGAAACTTTATAGTGGATACAAACACTAAGGACCATTTTTGGGATATTTTAGCGTGTGGAAAGAGGTCAAATAAATTCTTGGAGGCTTTAGGTGCTTCTTCCCTTTCCTATAAACGATGTTAGTGAATATTATATAACAGGATGAATGATGGCATTAACCTAAATATTACTCACACTTCCTTAGGCTCATCCCGGCCGCAGCGTGTTGCTGGAGCGTTGTCATCCAGCCATGATTAATCGCCGCTTCCTTTACTGCCGCCGCCGCTGCTCTCAACACTTTACCATTAACAAGGACTGATCTCTCTATTCGGGGTTTTTATATTTAAATATAAAGCTCTGTCCCATATACATTCAACAGCCTGGGGGGGCATCCGCCTTCCCATGTTCATTATTTAGCTTAAAGAGGAAACAATTCATCATTAAGTGATTAAGGAATTTCAATACAATTCCCGTCACATAAATGATAGTGGTAATTATACGAGGCTCCGGCCGGAGATCGATATATACATCCATACGCTGCACTGACCATCAATAACTAGCAGCGCATAATCAATGCAAATAAGTATTCCGATAACAGCAACGGCGCAATGTTCCCCTCCCCCCTCGTTTCTTAGCCAATCACCTGGCCACATACATTCTACAATTACACATTACTACAACATTTGTTCAAATAAAGTGTCCGACTGGGGTGTCTGGGGCCCAGCAGTAGAACTGGCACTGGGGACCCACCCCACACTTAGATGCAAGTATCACTGGCTTATGTTCAGGACTCATGCACATAAATATTATGCCAAACTGTATTGGCTCTGGGTGCATTGTCAACCTTTGGGGTGCGCGGCCAGTGCGACCACACAGAGCGCCATCCCCTGATCCCCATCAGGGAGCGCCAAGAGACACCGTTCAGACTCCCTTTCAGAAAGAAAGCTCTCGGCTGGTTCAGCGGGGTCTTTTATTTGCACATTGCCTCTGTTATACTCTCATTCTTTTGATCTCCAGCATCTTCATATTTTTTCTTTTTTTTTTCTTTCCCTTTCCCTCTCCTATTTATCTTCTTCTCTCCCTCTCTCTCTCTCTCTCGCTCTCTCTTTTCTTTTGATCTCTTGATTTTTTATTGTTCTCATTATCTCTCTTTTTTCCTTTGTTCCCTCTATCATTCTTTTTTTCTTGTTATCTCCTTCTATCTGAACTTCTTTTCTCCATATCTCTCTCTTGTTCTTTTTCTGCCTCTCAATTTCTCTCCATCTTTCTTTTTCCTTGTTCTCTCCATCTCTTTTTTGCCTTGTTGTCTTCATCTCTATTTTTATCTTTTTCCCTCCATCTCTATTTTTGTATTGTTCTTTCCATCTCTCCTTTAACATTATTCTTTCTATCTCTATATTTATCTTGTTCTCTCCATCTCTATTTTGTCTTGTTCCCTATAGCTCTCTCCTTTTACCTTGTTCTTTCCATCTCTCCTTTTACCTTGTTCTCGGTATCTCTATTTGTATCTGGTTCTCGGTGTCTCTATTTGTATCTTGTTCTCTCTATCTCTATTTGTATCTTGTTCTCTCTATCTCTATTTGTATCTTGTTCTCGGTATCTCTATTTGTATCTTGTTCTCTCTATCTCTACTTGTATCTTGTTCTCTCTATCTCTATTTGTATCCTGTCCTCGGTATCTCTATTTGTATCTTGTTCTCTCTATCTCTATTTGTATCTTGTTCTCTCTATCTCTATTTGTATCCTGTCCTCGGTATCTCTATTTGTATCTTGTTCTCTCTATCTCTATTTGTATCTTGTTCTCTCTATCTCTATTTGTATCCTGTCCTCGGTATCTCTATTTGTATCTTGTTCTCTCTATCTCTATTTGTATCTTGTTCTCTCTATCTCTATTTGTATCCTGTCCTCGGTATCTCTATTTGTATCTTGTTCTCTCTATCTCTATTTGTATCTTGTTCTCTCTATCTCTATTTGTATCTTGTTCTCTCTATCTCTATTTGTATCTTGTTCTCTCTATCTCTATTTGTATCTTGTTCTCGGTATCTCTATTTGTATCTTGTTCTCGGTATCTCAATTTGTATCTGGTTCTCTCCATCTTTATTTTATCTTGTTCTCCCCATCTATATTTTTGGCTTGTTCTCTCCACCTCTATTTTATCTTGTTCTCCCCATCTATATTTTTAGCTTGTTCTCTCTATCCCTGTTTTGTTTTCCCTCTGTTTCTATTTTGTCTTGTTCTCTCTATCTCTGATTTATCTTGTTCTCTGTATCTCGATTTTTATCTTGTTCTCGATATCTCTGTTTGTCTAGATAATTCGATCTCTATTTTGTCTTGTGCTCTCCATCACTCTCGTGTTTTCTTTTGCTCTCTCTACATTTCCTTTTCACTTGTTCTCTCCATCTCTCTGTTTTTCGTTTGCCTCACCCTAGTTTTCCATTCGCTCTTTCTCTGTGCCTCTCCTTGAATGGGAATGTACAGTATGTGTGTGTATTGCCCAGGGTGACACTTACCGTTAGAGATGAGCGAATCGAATCTGACGAACCCAAATTCGTTACGATTTTCAGGAAAAATTCGTTTCGTAACGATTCCGAATATCGGTGCGATTCGATCGCTCGAATCGCTTCCTTAAAACTCCATTTACTACTATACAGCCCATCTAAAATGGTGGATCCACATGTCAGGACATGTCCCATGGGGCAAGGAATCCTGGGTAGGCGTCACATGCTACCTAACAGCAGACAGGCTTACCTATGATGTCACAGACCTATATAAGCGGCGGCCATCTTGCGGAAGCTCACTTCGGCACTGTATTGCGGCCAGAGCAGATCAGGCAGGGAGAGAGGGACAGATAGATAGATAGATAGATAGATAGATAGATAGATAGATAAATAGATAGATACAGTGAGGGAGAGATAGATAGATAGAACAAAGAACAGAAGGAGCCGAGCGAGGGACATATAGAGAAGGAGAGAGGCTGTGACAGTGACAGATAAAGACAGGGAAAGTTTAAAGTTTTTGCATTAGCTTTCAAGCCTATTTAGTTTTAATAACACTCCTGCCTATTTAGGTTTTCCTTTTCCTGGTGTCATTCTTTAAAAAGCGTGCTAGCATAAAAATTTGAAGAGTACCTGTTTATTAACATTGTGCATTTTGTAAAGAAAGTCACTTGTTAAGCAACCTTTGCCTTTCGCCGGGGGGCATCCCAAATACTAGCATAAATATTTGAAGAGTACCTGTCTGCTAACTGGTTGCATTTTGTAAAGGGCTACCATGCATCAGCTACTACCATGGATCAGCCATTGGTGGCTGGAAATCCTGGTTGATCCATGCCTGATTCATCTTCACAAAGGTGAGTCTCTCCACATTTTTCGTGGACACACGAGTTCTCCTTGGCATGACTATGGCCCCCGCCGCACTAAACACCCGCTCAGATGGCACACTACTGGCCGGACAGGACAGCTCTCCCAGGGTAAACTTAGCCAGTTGCGGCCACAAGTCAAGTTTGGCTGCCCAGAAGTCCAGCGGGTCCTCAAGGTGTGTTGGCATGGTCATGTCAAGGTATGCCACTACCTGCTGGTTCAGGGCCTGCTCCAGGTCTTCCTGCTGCTCATGATTAGCCTCACTATGCGGGTGAAGAAAGCTACTCATTAGCGACTGAAGACTCAGACTGCTGCTGCTCCTGCCAACAGCAGCCATGGCAGTGGAAGGTGAGCGCAGAGGTCCCCCCGAGTCAGACCTGCGAGAGTATGGCGCAGATAGGCATCGGCCAACTTACTACGTAGAATGTCTCTGTAGTAGGTCAGTTTGTCCTCCCTCTCAGTGGGTGTAAAAAAATGCCCCCATTTTGTTTCGGTAGTGAGGGTCCAATAACGTGGAGAGCCAGAAGTCATCCCCCTGACAAATGGAGACAATTCTGCAGTCACTACGCAAGCACCTGAGCATGCATTGTGTCATTTGTGCAAGTGACTCGGAGGGACTACCTGTCTCCATCTCCACTGCATACTGCCACGGTGTGTCTGGGTCCTCTGTCTCGCCTTCCTCACAACCCTCTAGCACCTCTGGCTGCTCCTGCTCCTCCTTTCCTGTCAGATGTCAATGGCCATTTTGTCAAACCTAAACTGTGCTTCGCTGTGCCCCACCCCCTCCTTCTCCACTTCAGCCCCCACAGGCTTCATGTGGCCTTGAAATGTAGGCGACACGTGTTGTAGTACATGAAGCAGTGGAATCACATCGTTCATCCCGTAGTCCTGGCGACTGACTAATAATTGGCTTCCTTAAAGTTCCTGAGCAAACGGCAGGTGTCACATATGAGCTGCCACTGGTTTACATTGAAGTTACACAGGGGAGTCCGCCTATCCGCTTGGATCATCAAGAAATCAGTGATAGCTTTTCTTTGTTGGTATAGTCGATCCAACATATGGTGGGTGAAATTCCAACGGGTGGAAACATCGCAAATCAAGCTATGTTGGGGGATACCGTTCTGACACTGTAGCCCAAGAAGGGTGTGATTGGCGGTGTAGGAGTGGCTGAAGTGCATGCAAAGTTTCCTTCCCGTTGTTAGGATGTCTTGCAGATGGGGGGAAGACTTTAGAAAATGCTTGACAACTAGATTGAACACGTGTGCCATGGCAGGACGCACGGCTCAGGCTACCTTGTCGCAGCGCAGACAAGATGTTCTTCCCATTGTCAGTCACCATGGTTCCCATTTGCAGTTTTCATGGAGTAAGCCATGATTTCATTTATTGATTGATTTTTAGCAGTTCCTCCCATGTGCGCCAAGGCAAACCATGTGAAGAACAGCGTGAAACCGCCGTGTCCTGCACACATGGTAGGCTGGAAGGGCACTGGAAAAAAAAAAAAAAAAAATAAACCCCCCCCCCCCAAAAAAAATGTAAAAAAATAGAAAAAAACAAAATATAAAAAAATAAATAAAGAATTAAAAAAAAAAATTACATTTTTTTACAAAATTAACAAAAAAAAAACCTTTGATAAATTTTATATGTTACTATGTTACTAATATGTTACTAATAGGTTACTATGATGTTACTAATATGTTACTATGTTACTAATATGTTACTAATATGTTACTATGTTACTAATATTTTACTATGTTGCTATGATATGTTATTATTATAAATGTGTTCAAATAAGATAAATGTTAAGAATTAATATGTAATTGACAATTAGCAAAAAAAAAAAGTGCCTAAGTGCAAAAAACATGTGCACATCCATGAACCAAACTAGACAAGTGTACTGTCACAGGCACAAAGGCCTAGGAGCGTGGAGGCCACAGCGGAGGGACCTGTCCAAGTTGCTGTTGTGGTTGTGCAGGAACCACAATCACCCAGTGGGCCTTAAAGGATATGTATTGTCCCTGACCGTAGTTACAGCTCAAGACGTAGGCGCTGCCGTGCACTTTGGTACACACTGACAGGCTCAAGCACTGGCCCACCTTCTGTTCAACAAAATTGTACAAGTCCGATACTGCCTTCTTCGCAAATAAATGACAGCTTGGGACTCTCCACCTCAGCTCGGCACAAGCTTCAGCAATCAGTTCTCTGAAAGGTCCACCATCTCAAAAGGGAGGGACTGCAGCACCAGCAACTTGGACAGGAGCACATTTAGCTTTTGCGCGTTGGATGAGTGGGCACATACTGTTGTCTCTTGGACATGGCTTGGCCAATGGATTGCTGGTAGTATGACTGACTCGGATTAAGAGGAGGAGGAGCATCTGGAGCGACAGAGGATGGGTATGACACACAGGAGGTGGTGGAGCCTTGGCTGGCTGGAACAGGGAGTGGCGTGCCACTGGGTAATGCAGCAGGCTGGACCACCACTCCCCCAGGCCACTTGATGGTGACGCTGCAAATGTTGACGCAGGGCTGTGGGGCCAACATTGGGACCCTGGCCACACTTCGCCTTCTGCCTACACATCTTTCATATAGCCATGTTAACCTCCTGCGGATGCTTGATGAAAAACTGCCACATCGCCGAGTAGCTGATTTTCCTACCAACAGTCCGCACTAATTCACTGCTGCTGCCGCCGCCGACTCCAGGGATCCTCTTCCACTACCTCCCGCGCAAGCACATTTGCCTCCATACTTTCCCCTTCTGCCACCATGCTGACCACTAAATCTGTCACTCTCCATCACTCCAAGCCTTTAAAAGTGCTCTCAAAACTCACTGATGTCCTCCTCAGGTTCCTCAACAGTGTCTGCTTAAGAAGCCAAAATGCTTGCAACACCACCTCCCACGCCACTCTCCTCATCACTACTTGCCTGCCTAGTGGCAGTGTCTGCTCCACTTCTTGGCTGGGCAGTAGCTGCTGATTTTTCAGATTATCAGGTCGTCCTCACTAAATAGTGGAGCTGAACCCAAAGCATAAGATATAACTGACAGTTGACTGGGGGTGTCAGATGTCCCTTGTGAAGAACTGGATGTTAACCAATCGATGACGGCAGATGGGTTGCTGGTCGAGACACGACCGCTAGCTGATACCGGGAGATCAGGCCTCTCACTGAGACTCCTGCTGCCACTCACCCCTAGTCTTCTGCAACCTCTGCTTGATGAATTTAGGCCTCTGCAACTTCTCTATGCCCATCCTGGCATACTTAGTGCGTATATGAGGGGAGGACAAAACGCTACACTACACTTAAAACAGGATTTGTCGATAACAGCAGCAGGTGTGTAACTATCTATGGCCTTTCACTAAGTAGTAACTAGGCCCGGAAGACTTTAACAGGAACAAAGTGATAAAACTCTTAGATGTGCGTGTGTGATGCTCTGATGAGGCAATTCAATGTGCTCCAGTACGCTTGAAAAATGTTTATTTGAGAGACTGGCCTGCGTGAAAATGAATCGGGCATAGATCAGCCAAGATTTCCACCGATGCCTGATGCATCAGAGTAGATTGATCATGTTGCCAGACCAACACTAAAGAAATATTGATAGTGCAAAACAGATTTAAGGCGCTGCTCTCCAGTTACAGACATTCCTCCACATCAGACCACTAGTAATTATTGAGGAAATGCTTTATGTTAATCGTAATTTGTATTAATATTCTTAGGATAAGATATATGTGCCCAAAATCTGTATATGTTCTCTTCATGCTGCTGCCAACTCCAGGGTGTGTCTTTCAGGCAATATATGGGCTCCTAATACTGCTGCCAACTCCAGGGTGTGTCTTTCAGACAATATATGGGCTCCTAATACTGCTTCCAACTCCTGGGTGTGTCTTTCAGGCAATATATGGGCTCCTAATGCTGCTGCCAACTCCAGAGTATGTCTTTCAGGCAATATATGGGCTCCTAATGCTGCTGCCAACTCCAATGTGTTTTTCAGGCAATATATGGGCTCCTAATGCTGCTGCCAACTCCTGTGTGTGTATTTCAGGCAATATATGGGCTCCTAATGCTGCTGCCAACTCCAATGTGTTTTTCAGGCAATACATGAGCTCCTAATACTGCTGCCAACTCCAATGTGTCTTTCAGGAAATATATGGGCTCCTTAGGCTGCTGCCAACTCCAATGTGTTTTTCAGGCAATATATGGGCTCCTAATACTGCTGCCAACTCCAGGGTGTGTCTTTAAGGCAATATATGGTCTCCCCATGCTGCTGCCAACTCCAGGGTATGTCTTTCAGGCAATATATGGGCTCCTATTGCTGCTGCCAACTCCAATGTGTTTTTCAGGCAATATATGGGCTCCTAATGCTGCTGCCAACTCCTGTGTGTGTATTTCAGGCAATATATGGGCTCCTAATGCTGCTGCCAACTCTAATGTGTTTTTCAGGCAATATATGAGCTCCTAATACTGCTGCCAACTCCAATGTGTCTTTCAGGAAATATATGGGCTCCTTAGGCTGCTGCCAACTCCAATGTGTTTTTCAGGCAATATATGGGCTCCTAATACTGCTGCCAACTCCAGGGTGTGTCTTTAAGGCAATATATGGTCTCCCCATGCTGCTGCCAACTCCAATGTATCTTTCAGGCAATATACGGGCTCCTAATGCTGCTGCCAACTCCAGGGTTTGTTTTTTAGGCAATATATGGGTTCCTTATGCTGCTGCCAACTCCAGTGTCTCTTTCAGGCAATATATGGGCTCCTAATGCTGCTGCCAGCTCCAGGGTGTGTTTTCCAGGCAATATATGGGTTCCTTATGCTGCTGCCAACTCTAGTGTCTCTTTCAGGCAATGTATGGGCTCCTAATGCTGCTGCCAACTCCAGGGTGTGTGTTTTCAGGCAATATATGGGTTCCTTATGCTGCTGCCAACTCCAGTGTCTCTTTCAGGCAATATATGGGCTCCTAATGCTTCTTCCAACTCCAGGATGAGTCTTTAAGGCAATATATGGTCTCCCCGTGCTGCTGCCAACTCCAGAGACTCTTTCAGGCAATATATGGGCTCCTTAGGCTGCTACCATCTCCAGGGTGTGTCTTTTAGGCAATATATGGGCTCTCCATGCTGCTGCCAAATCCAGGGTGTGTCTTTCAGGCAATATATGGGCTCCCTATGCTGCTGCCAAATTCAGGGTGTGTTTTTCAGGCAATATATGGGCTCCATATGCTGCTGCCAACTCCACTGTGTGTCTTTCAGGCAATATATGGGCTCCTAATGCTGCTGCCAACTCCAATGTGTCTTTCAGGAAATATGTGGGCTCCTAATGCTGCTGCAAACTCCAATGTGTCTTTCAGGCAATATATGGTCTCCCCATGCTGCTGCCAACTCCAGGGTCTCTTTCAGGCCATATATGGACTCCTTAGGCTGCTTCCAACTCCAGGGTGTGTCTTTTAGGCAATATATGGGCTCCCTATGCTGCTGCCAACTCCACTGTGTGTCTTTCAAGCAATATATGGGCTCCTAATGCTGCTGCCAACTCCAATGTGTCTTTCAGGCAATATATGGGCTCCTAATGCTGCTGCCAACTCCAGGATGTGTCTTTAAGGCAATATATGGTCTCCCCATGCTGCTGCCAACTCCAGAGTCTCTTTCAGGCAATATATGGGCTCCTTAGGCTGCTGCCAACTCCAGGGTGTGTCTTTTAGGCAATATATGGGCTCCCTATGCTGCTGCCAAATTCAGGGTGTGTTTTTTTTAGGCAATATATGGGCTCCCTATGCTGCTGCCAAATCCACTGTGTGTATTTCAGGCAATATATGGGCTCATCATGCTGATGCCACCTCAAGGCTCTCTAATTGTGCTGCTCTGCGACAGCGAATCTAATAGCAACGCCTCTGATCTGCATGTCATACTTCTTTACAATATTATTTCACTAACCCAGCATGCATCCTATGCATGTTACAGCCAGGCAAAATGTTCTGCAACCCTATGGAGGCTCTCGGAAGCCCAGAAATAGCCATTTTTAATAGCGATACGTCGTGAATAATTTTGGACCGAAACAAATTTTTCGGAAAATTCTGAAAATTGGCCGAATCGAATTTTTCAAAAGTTTGCTCATCTGTACTTACCGTAAGGCCAGCCCAGTCTGTGTGTGTGTGCACTTTGGATGCCACAAATAAGCTGTACATAGCTCAGATGAGTGCTCTCAAAGGGGTCCCTGAGTCCTGGTGCCCAATGGGGGATTTCCTGGTAACCCTGAGGATTAGCCTGTTCAAATTCCAGTGTCACACTTGATAATAAAGCGCAAATGCATTTACATACAACATAAAAGAAAAACCCACAGTGATGAGCTCGATGTTTCACACATTACAATTAAGTATCGCCTTCTCCGGGCTTATCAGTCCTCATACCTCTATATCCCTGTTATTGCCCGACTCTGACATGTTTCACCTCTGGTATCATCAGAGAGATCGAGCAAACCTAAAATACATGATTAGGAATGAATATATGACTTGTTAGTCCATATCTTATTTGTAAATGAAGATGTAATAGCCCCAGGATAATGGGGGCTATAGGCATTATATTTAATACGCCAAAGCTAGGCTTAAATTAGAACTTCAAAGCACCTATAGGTACCTTTATTTTATTTATTTTGCTGTTGAATTACTTTAAACTATTAAAGGGAAAGTTCACTTCCGATGGCATTTTTTTTGACGAGCGGCCGCACATGCACCATAAAACCGGGCAGATGTAAGTTGCCATCAGTGATCTGGGGGGTTTCACACATCCCCGACCGGTTGCGCCGGGGGAAAGAACCAAAACCCAGGATAGTCAAAATGGGTTTTGGTCCTTTTAAAGAGGAACATCGGACCAAAAATAGAAAGGGGCCCATTTCCCCCCCCATCGGCCCCTACTTTTGGATGTTGCCGCTGCGACATATAGCTGCTTCAGGGCCTGATTCCTCTGCCCCCTGCGCTGGCTTAGCTGTCTGTAAATGACAGCATGGCACAGCAAAGTCTCACGCCGCTCAGAGAAGCCTTGCAAGATTTCGAGAGACTACATTGCATCCCATTCATGGGAACTGCGCAGGCTCGTGATCGGGGGTCGCGCCCAGTGGCTGATGGGATGCAAGATGGCGCTGCCTGTCGGAAGGTCGTCTAAAATCAGAGGGACCCAGAAGATG
The DNA here is from genome assembly GCA_027917425.1 of Gastrophryne carolinensis. Classification (NCBI taxonomy): domain Eukaryota; kingdom Metazoa; phylum Chordata; class Amphibia; order Anura; family Microhylidae; genus Gastrophryne; species Gastrophryne carolinensis. The sequence goes on from JAQIHN010000781.1 coordinate 16,096, forward strand.
GATCCCCGGGTGAGGTGAGTAAATACTGCCCAAAGGAAAAACCGGGGGGGGGGGGGGGGGGGGGCAGCAGATCGGTGATTTTTGGGGGAGGTTCCCTAATGTTCCTCTTTAAGCTGGACCAAAACCCAGGATTTCGACTATCCTGGGATTTGGTCCTTGCCCCCAGGGCACCCCGATTGCCCCACTGTGTGAAACCTCCCAGGTCGCCCAAACAAACTCACCTCTTCCCGATCCTACGACGCATGCACGGCCGCTCGTCCAGTTCGAGCGCTCAGATCCGTTCGAGCCCCTTCATCCAGGAGCTCGTCTAATGCAAGTGGATCAAAGCGCGCTGGTGGCCGCATCCCCCGCTTCCCTCTAACAGGGAGCGTGCCTCGCTGGCCATACACAAATGCCTGGGGCGGGCGTGCGCCCTGCTAAATGGATAGCGGGGATGCGGCCACGGCTCATGCATGCGCCGTTGGACCGGGAAGCAAGGTAAGTGTACGGGACGACCTGGGGGGTTTCACACAGCCTGGCATCCTGATTTTAGATGACCCGGGGGAGGGAATCGATCAGCCTGGGAATCTGGGTTTTGGTCCACTTTAATGGCAGATCCGGCACTGACGTGGAGGCTGATTCATTACTAGCCCCAGGTATCGGCAGATGAGCGCCTGTATAGTGGCGCTTAGAGCAACTGCTAGTAGACGCTGTAAGCGGGTATCGGGCGCTGTAACAGAACGTCTCATTCGCTGTAGTAACCTGGCCGGCATTGATGAATGAGATGTATGTTGGGCGTTCTAACACCAGTACAGCGCTGCAGCCAGCGAAAGGTAGTGCCAGCTCAGTGCTACCAACTCTCAGCGACTTACACCATATTCATACAAAAAAACAGACAGACACAGCGTCGGCGCTCTAAATCTGGGCGCTCTAGCATTGAGCGCCAGTCGCTGTGTGATTAAAGTATGTTTTTGAACACATATCCACCAGTAACAAAGCGAAAACTCATGGAATGACATTGTTGTAACATTGTGACATTAACACTTTAATGCCAGACCTGTAATGACAATTCTGCATAAAAAATGTAAAAATCAAAAAAGTTTTAAAAAATGACTCTTTCTAGGCCAGGAGAGGTCACACAATTATTTGAGAGAAAAAACAACACACACACAAAAAAACCTGTTTAAAGAGAAAAAAAAGAACGTCCATTGAATGTATGGGAGAGCGACAGGTAATACCTGGCGCTCTGGAAGCTAGAGCGCCGGTGCTATACACTAAGCCGCCTGTAATAATACATGTGACGCTACATGATGCTGTTAGAGGTGCTCACCAGATTCACCTTCATAAATGTGGTTTTGCGTACAGCGTCCGTCGCTCACAAGACGCTGCCTGCCGCTATGAGGCGCTACCTGCCACTATCCCTTGATGAATAAGCCCCTAAGTTGAAATTTGAAGCTGCCTCGGGAAAAATCAGACAAAATATTACGGACAGTGCAAAAAATAATATTACTGCTGACTGTGGCCTGGCCGAGTATCATTCAAATCTATCCAGACGGTGGAGAGTCGGCTGGCCGTCTGCTTTGCGGGACGTATAAATCAGGACACAGCACTTGATTGCTATTATCGGCTCCGGCACCGGGCTCCGGATGCGTCAGTCATGGCGGTGCCGGCGCGCTCATTTTCAGTTCCCCTACAATGATCATTTCTTCGGACGTGTCAAGGACACAAGCACAAGACGGGAATGCTGATCACACCAGTGCACCGCCTCCTGCAACAGAAATACTGACTTTTTGAGTTTTTCATTACACATCCTGTTAGAGCTTAACATATAATTTCTGTGCCGATATCTTACAATAGATCATCTTACAGTGGATAATTTTACAATAGATCTTCTTACAGTGGATCATCTTACAATAGATCATCTTACAATAGATCATCTTACAATAGATCATCTTACAGTAGATAATCTTACAATAGATCATCTTACAGTAGATCATCTTACAATAGATCATCTTACAGTAGATCATCTTACAATAGATCATCTTACAATAGATCATCTTACAATAGATCATCTTACAGTAGATCATCTTACAATAGATCATCTTACAGTAGATCATCTTAAAATAGATCATCTTACAGTAGATCATCTTACAATAGATCATCTTACAGTAGATCATCTTACAATAGATCATCTTACAGTAGATCATCTTACAATAGATCATCTTACAATAGATCATCTTACAATAGATCATCTTACAGTGGATCATCTTACAATAGATCATCGTACAGTAGATCATCTTACAATAGATCATCTTACAATAGAACTTCTTACAATAGATCATCTTACAGTAGATCATCTTACAATAGATCATCTTACAATAGATCATCTTACAGTGGATCATCTTACAATAGATCATCGTACAGTAGATCATCTTACAATAGATCATCTTACAATTGAACTTCTTACAATAGATCATCTTACAGTAGATCATCTTACAGTGGATCATCTTACAATAGATCATCTTACAATAGATCATCTAACAGTGGATTATCTTACAGTGGATCATCTTACAATAGATCATCTAACAGTAGATCATCTTACAGGGGATCATCTTACAATAGATCATCTTACAGTGGATCATCTTACAATAGATCATCTTACAATGGATCATCTTACAGTGGATCATCTTACAATAGATCATCTTACAGTAGATCATCTTACAATAGATCATCTTACAGAAGATCATCTTACAATAGATCATACTACAGTAGATCATTTCACAGTAGATCATCTTACAATACCCCGCACTGGTGGTTTGGGAGGGTTCTGGTTAAAGTATTTCTGCGCTTTTATAATGCTTGCAAAATGTTTTACCAGTTTCTATTTTCTAACTGTCTCCAGTAGTGTTGGGCGAACCCGAGCCGCAAAGTTCAGAGTTAAAGTTCCCAAACCCAATCCAAGTGGGCGTGGCCCTCGGCTCTGCGATGCTGCGTAATAATCAGCATAATGGGCGGGGTTTGTGAGATTCACAGAACTTGCATAAGACACCCCGGCTGTGCTTCTCCCCTCTGCCCCTGTTTCTAGGCGACATTGGAGCATTGACCAGCACTCCCAGACACACTCCCAAAATGCATGCTTGCACCCCCAATGTGCATGGGCGCACTTCCAAAGTACATGCATACACTCTCAAAATGCATGTACACACTCCCAAACTGCATGTGTGCACTTCCAAAGTGCATGTGCACCCCCCAAGGTGCATACATACACTCTCAAAATGCATGTGCACACTCCCAAAGTGCATGCGTGCACTCCCAAAGTGTATAAATGCACTCCTAAATGCCCATGCGCGCACTCCCAAATTGTATGAACGCACTCCTAAATGCCCATGCGTGCACTCCCAAAGTGCATGTGCACACCCCCAAAGTGTATGCATACACTCCCAAAATGCATGTGCACACTCCCAAATGCCCATGCATGCACTCACAAAGTGCATGTGCGCACTCACAAAATGCGTGCACATACCCACCCACAAAGTGATGGGGGAGAGAGGAGGAGGTGGGGCGGCAGGCGCCACACTGCTCTCCCCTGGCATCGGGCGGGGGAGAAAGGATGAGTATGGACACACGAGGATGGGTCACAAGAATATGTAATAAGCAGGGGTGGAAAGTGCTCTGAGGGGTGATATGACTGTAAAGTGGATTGTTAAAGCTAGGACTGTCTAAATATGTGAGTTTTATAGGTACTTGCGAAGGTTTAAAGGGTTGGAGATTGGAAAACTAAGGAGCAGCACATGTGATATTTTGGACACAAGAGTGGGAGGAGGGGATAAGGGTTGAGGACACAAGGAGGTCATGGGCAGAGCGTAGGCTGTGTCAGGTTTGGTATCTATGGACTAGCGATGCATTGGGGGGGGGGGGGGCTTGGAAGTAGAGGACCTTGTTTAGGGTTTAGGAGTAGTGATGGGATCCGGTCCGAAGCTAGATTCGACCCAGATTGTACCGATCCAGTCTGGTTCACCCCCTCCCGGATACCGTCACTATCAATGTACCCTGCTCCTAGAGATGATGACTCCTAGTCTGGTGCCGGCTGCCTTACCTGGTCTGCATACCCTGGTACCCAACTGCCTGGCCCAATCAATGAGCATTTGCTGCTTCTTGAAATGGCGCTGCCCTCATCATCAATCATTTTGCAGTCAATGGAAGAGGTGTGTTAGGTCTTGGCATGCGCCCTCCATTGCAGTTTTTTAATGGGACACTGGCCCCTTTAATGTCACCCAGTAAATTAAAACAATATTAAGAAAATACAATACCGCGCTAGAAACAGATAATCGATCGATAATGAATAAATTAATCTTTTTAAGATCTGCTCAACGTGCTTATTCCTAAAAAAAAGTTCACCAATATAATGTCCAAAGATAAAACCCAGAGCAAATTCCAAGCTTCAGATAAGTCCACACATTCAATGTAGAGGTTATCCCGTGGTGCATGCACTTTTTGTCAGCGCACACGTGCCCCTCACCTCTCGAGTGCACTCTTACCAGATTTCAATGCTGTTGTTAACAGCAATTCGAAGCAGCGATTAAACATAGTTCCTGAAGGTTAAAATCTCCAGACAATCAGAGGTCAGCGCTGAAGGATTGCAAGGGAGGAGGTGAGCTTTATGGGGGTTTTTTAAGCAAAAAAAAAATAAGAAAAAAATTTGATTAGCACAAATCCCAAGTAGTTTGATTTATACAAAATTTTCCTGAAATTCGGAAACAAATTCTGATTCAGACGAATCGTTTTGCTCTCTAGACGCAACCATAGGTTTTAATAAGGGATGAGCGAACCGGTTCGGACGAACCGGAATTCGCTCCGAATTTCAGGGAAAATTCGATTCGGCACGAACCCGATTTTTTTTTGGTTCGTGCCGATCGAATTTTCCCTGAAATAAAAAAAAAAATGCCGGCATGGTGGGAGCGGGCAGCCCGGCTACGCTGTCAGCCGGCGCCGCTCTCAGGCGCCCTCTGATGATGCGTCCTCTGATGACAGCTGAGAGCGGCGCCGGCTTCCACGCTCCGACCATGCAGGTAAGTGTTTGCTTAAAAAAAAAATGCCGGCATGGTGGGAGCGGGCAGGCCGGCTGCGCTGTCAGCGGGCCGGCTTCCGCCGCCCGCTGACAGCGCGGCCGGCCTGCCCGCTCCCACCATGCGGGCATTTTTTTTTTCAGATGAGCGATTCATGAAAGTTCGATTCGGGCGAACCCGAATTTCTTGGGGAAATTCGGCGAATCGCCCAAATCGAACTTTCAAGAAGTTCGCTCATCTCTAGTTTTAATGTTTTTTGGATTTGGGTGAAGAACAAGAATTTTCCCAAAATGTGAAACATTTTTTATTCATCATTTACACTTCTGTCCTGTTAACAAAAGACAGAAGAGGATCATTGCTCCAACATCATCGAAAGATTAGGCGTCACCCTAACAATGGGCATTTCGGGACCCTATCATGCTAATAATGACAAGCTGTCATTGCAATAGGGGGCAGTTCTTGGAAGACCCAGATTTACTCGTCGCTTCATGCTTTGTGGATTTATCTCACTCACGACATGCTGTGGGACTCTGCCACGTCTTCGGGGATAATACAGGAAAGCAGTTGCATGTTATACATGACTAACGAGGTGAGGAGAAGACACGAGATTAGCGCAACATCTGCCAGCTTGTCACTCTGAACATCTAGGAGGAAGAAACCTGCGTGGACTGCTATTACTTACCATATGCTGGTATTTATAAAGTGTCCATCCAAATGCAAATCTCCATAACTGACAACTAAAACAATATTGTTACATCTTTTTAAAGGAGCACTATCACGAAATTGTGTAATATTAAAAACCCATATAAACACGTTGCCTAACTTATACACCCAAACGGAATAAAACTTCCACCAAACTTGTGGTTTATTCTCCTGGTAAGAATAAAATCCAGGGGTGACAGGTTTAGTGTTTTCGGGGTGACGGAACCTGTCACCCCTGATTTCCTCTTCCTTCCATTAATAAAAATAAAAAACAAGCCTGGCTGGATATTTCTTGATACTGGGTGTATAAGTGACCCCCTCCTCCCACCATTCAGCATATTTATGTGGATCTTTATTATCGGCCCATTTTTTCGTGATAGTGCTCCTTTAACAATGTACCTTTTTCAGATCTTCAGTTTTTGTATTGTTGTTCAGATTTAAATCACAGTTAAAGTTATACTAAAGTTGAGTTGTCCCATTGTCTCAGGCTACACGTTGCACTGTCCCAAACTTCAATCCGTTTTCAAAAATACCCCGTAGTTCCTAAGTTATTTATAAAAGTATTAGAGCATTGGAGATGCAGAGAAAAAATGAGGAGAGACAGTGGGTGTGGCAACTGCGATGTGATGTAAGCACACTGTGTGCGTTATATCTAACATAGTAAAAAAATAAGTACATTGTTATGCCTCTAGTTATTACTTCCAGCACGTAGTGTCATCAGAAAAAGGGGGTGAGAGATGCTGTAGGCTAAGAGCATCTCCAGCCTGCCAGCACATAGTGTGACCAGAGAGGAGGGAGGAGGGCAGGGTTTCATAGCTGCAGAAAGAGGCAGCTAATCAGGACATCTGGGGAGGGAGTGGGGGTTGTTTCCGTTTTTGGTCCACTGAAGATTGATTGAAGGATCAGGTCAGTGGGGTGGAGACTGAAAGCTGAAGAGGAAGTGATTTCCTCACTGACAGGCTTATTTATTACTAACGCCAGGTAGCGACAGTTGAGCGTCTGTATAGCGGATTTCAGAGCGACCGCTAGTAGTCGCTGTGCTCGGCCATCGATCATTGTTTCAGAGCGCCTCAGCCAGCATTGATGAATATGTTGGGTGAGTCGCAGTACTACGCTGTATGGGACCGAATGGTAGCGCCAGCTCAGAGCAACTGACTCACACCACATTCATCAAAAAATACAGCCTCAAACATCGCCGGCGCTCAAAATCATGTAGTTGTAGCCCACAGGCGGTGTGATTAAATGCTGTTTTTGCACATGTATCCACTAGTAACAAAGCGAAAACATATGGAATTACATTGTAATTATATTGTAATATGAACACTTTAATACCAGACATGTAAGGACAATTCTGCATTAAAATATTATAAATCCAAAAAGTTTTCAAAAATGTCATTTTCTTGCCCAAGATACATGTCAGAAGGTTTGAGAATTTTTTTAAGGGAAAAAAAAAAACATTGGGATCAGGAAAGGGATTTAAGGATCTTCCATTGAAATGTATGGAAGAGCACCAGGTAGCGCCAGGTAAGACCTGGCGCTCTGCAAGGCAGAACGCCGGCGCTGTATGCTGAGCCTGGGATAATGATGAATCGGATGCTACATGGCGTAGTTGTAGTCGATCAGCAGATTCAATGTGTAATTGCTGCTGTGTCCGGCGTTCACCTGACGCTGCCTGATGCTACCTGGCGCTGTACAGTCACTACCTGGCGCTAGAGCTTCATGAATAAGGCCCTAAGTAGACACACATAGCAGGAAGGAGAGCGCTGGAGGGACTCAATGTAAGGTAAGCTACTGATATTTGTTTTTTAACTTTTGACTTGCCAAGTATGAATCAGAATCAAATGTATTCGCCCGACATTTTCTGAGTAGACATACTAGAAATGTTTCATGGCAAGTCTCAGTTCTCAATGTACAAGGGAACAATAAGGCATTATAAACAAATATATATTGACTGTTCTTGGTGATGTTCTGGGTGATAATGGCAAATTTTCAATTAGCAGTTCTAGATAGTGGTAACTATTTGCAATTACAAGAAATAATAGCAGATAATTATATACAAGTTAATTTAACTTATAGTTTAATATAGTATGTTCAAAAATATGCAGCCCTGAAGCTGTATATCAGGCTCAGAGAAACAAAGGCAACTTTTTCGTGTCAAATTTGTGACATCACACCACCTTCTCATATATAACGTACCAGATTTACTCAGGTTTTAAGCACATCTGATTCCACTTAATGGCTCCACTTTTTCTCCTTTGGCTATATTCAATGCTTTTATATTCGGGCACTCGGGTAGTAACCCCCTTAAGTATGCTCTTATTATGCAATAAAGCCACTTTCCGCAAAAACTTAGAAACTTTCTCCGGGTTTATTAAAGCACATGCAAAAGATAAAAGAACAAAAGCGCTCCGATAGCGCGAGTATGTCACACACAGGTAGACTCAAGTGAATGGCCGCTGGCCCTTTATGAAGCCGCTCACCAAATATTCAATACAAACACGCATTAAGCATAAAGCGTCATCTAACGCCATGAGTAAGTCTTGATGACGAAACGCGTTGGGCGGAGCTAAGGACGGTCACGTGACTTGCTTGACGAGCAGCGCCGCTGACTACGGCCGGAGGAGGCGGTGAGCTGTTACTCGTTTGCTGTACGCTGGTGTGCGCGTATTGTGCGGGAAAGTCCTAGATGACGCCTAACCTTTACAGCTTTATGCTTAATGCGTGTTTGTTTTGAATATTTGGTGAGCGGCTTTATAAAGGGCCAGCGGCCATTCACTTGAGTCTTCCTGTGTGTGACATACTCACGCTATTGGAGTGCTTTTGTTCTTTTATCTTTTGCATGTGTTTTAATAAACCCGGAGAAAGTTTCTATGTTTTTGCGGAAAGTGGCTTTATTGCCTAATAAGAGAATACTTAAGGGGGTTACTACCCGAGTGCCTGAATATAAAAGCATTGAATATAGCCAAAGGAGAAAAAGTGGAGCCATTAAGTGGAATCAGATGTGCTTAAAACCTGAGTAAATCTGGTACGTTATATATGAGAAGGTGGTGGTGATGTCACAAATTTGACACGAAGAGCACCTGCGGTGAAAAAGTTGCCTTTGTTTCGCTGAGCCTGATATACAGCTTCAGGGCTGCATATTTTTGAACATAATGAGTGATGGGACTGAAGTGACAACAGTCCAAAGGTTTGGAGCGAGATTTTACGAAAATTATATGTTTAGTGTGTATATATTTAAGCGCGTTTTTTTGAGAACGGTTAAGTTGCATTTGTTGTAATATAGTTTAATATACTTATACTTTGCCCTGCACCATCTCTTCTTCCTCCTTTGGGCCTCTTCAGAGTCCTCTGTTTTTAACCAAGTTTAGAGACAGATTTTAGGTTGGTCTGCAAGCTAACAGGGTTGAGTGCTGTTGCTCCTTTAAGACTTTTGTATCCTAATTGCCCTGCTAACCTGCACCTCCCAGGTTAGTTATAAAATGGTCTGAGCGGCTGCCACCCCCCCTTTGTTTCTCCTGAACATTAAAAGTCCATGGGACCCCTTACCTGTTCATTTGGAAAGTGTAAAAAACCACACACGTTTGAAAAACGTATTCTTCTTAATTAACTTACCTTCCCCCTCCGGGCTCCCACACAGACTCCTTTAAGTGTATGTCACCGGGCGTCTAAGGATGCTCTGGCTACATTTAGAAAGGAGGGGAACATAGGTTTCCCTCTGTTCATCCCTGCTCCTGGCTGGGGACTCTGTGATGAGGCGCTCGGGAGCTGCCTTCATATTAAGAGGCGGGGCCATTCTGGAATCTCCTCAATGTCACTTATGGTGTCACAAAAGGGGAGTGGGCCTAGAGGGGTGGCACAGGAAAATCCCCGTTAGGCCCCTCCCAGGCCAATCCCCTTCAGTGACGTCAGCAATGATGTCACAGAGTTTCTAATGAAAGCCACGCCTCAAAGTATAAAAGCTAGCTCCCCCGACCCTGACTTCAGTCCCTCGCTGGGTAGTGAGGACGAAAGAAGGGCAAACCTATGTTCCCTCCTAATCCAAATGGTGGTGCAGCCGCAGATTTTGACGCCTACTCACTGGAGGAGGCCCCAAAGAGCCCGGAAGAAAGAAGAGGAAACTGCGTAGGTAAAGAAGACCCGCCAGACCCAAGGATATTGAATGTATTTATCTTTATGGAACAAGAGACCTGGCGGCCATGTATTAGGGGTTTTTAATGTGTCTTGTGTGTTGATGTTGTTTTAATTGGTAAATGTCATAAGTGAGATACAATCTATTGTTTTTACATGACCTGGTGG
>JAQIHN010000352.1:0-26131 GCA_027917425.1 Gastrophryne carolinensis
TGGCAGCAGCAGCAGCAGGAGCCCAAATATTACTTTAAAGAGACACTGGGGTTGGCTTCAGGAGCCCAAAAATTGGATGAATCACACCCTGGAGTTGGCAGCAGCAGGAGCCCAAATATTACTTTAAAGAGACACTGGGGTTGGCTTCAGGAGCCCAAAAATTGGATGAATCACACCCTGGAGTTGGCAGCAGCAGCAGCAGGAGCCCAAATATTACTTTAAAGAGACACTGGGGTTGGCTTCAGGAGCCCAAAAATTGGATGAATCACACCCTGGAGTTGGCAGAAGTTGGTAGCAGCAGCAGCAGGAGCCCCAACATTACTTTAAAGAGACACTGAGGTTGGCTTCAGGAGCCCAAAAATTGGATGAATCACACCCTGGAGTTGGCAGCAGCAGGAGCCCAAATATTACTTTAAAGAGACACTGGGGTTGGCTTCAGGAGCCCAAAAATTGCATGATTAACACCCTGGAGTTGGCAGCAGCAGCAGCAGGAGCCCAAATATACACTGGAGTTGGCTTCAGGAGCCCAAAAATTGGATGAATCACACCCTGGAGTTGGCAGAAGTTGGCAGCAGCAGCAGCAGCAGGAGCCCAAACATTACTTTAAAGAGACCCTGGGGTTGGCTTCAGGAGCCCAAAAATTGGATGAATCACACCCTGTGGAGAGTCATGTGGAGAAAAAGTAGCTTAGTTAGTAATATCTACATAAAATTATGAATAAACAAATGCAAAAGTATTGCCAAAGTGAAGTTTTGTTTGAGGGTGTGTTTCCACCTTTTAATTAAATCAGAAACAAGAAGGTATCATTGCCTCTGACTAATTAGCCCTCAAAAATTCTTGGAATTTTTAATCTGGAATCATGTCTGATCCGTCTTATCCGAAGAATATTAATAAAAAGTAAGAGTAACGTAAAGGATTTTTTATTAATACTTACTTGTGGTCCGATGCGGAGGAATGTCTGTAACTGGAGAGCAGCGCCTTAAATCTGTTTTGCACGATCCATCTTTCTTTAGTGTAGGTCTGGCCCCGTCATCAATCTACTGGAATACATCAGGCATTGTTGGGAGGAAAGCTTGGATGATCCATGCGCCATTCATTTCCACGCAGGGCAGTCTCTGGAAAAAAAAAAAACTGTACATATAAATGTATAAACCAGGGTCTTTTTCATATAAAAACAAATGGTTATTTTTGCTTTTAAACCATATGTTCCACAGCTTTACCAGTCATTGTGTCAGCCAATGAAGCAACTTTGTCTGGAAGTGCTGCAAAAGCAGTCTACTGCATCACAAGTGGCATCTGACACCCCCAGTCAACTGTCTGTTGTCTGTCTTTTATGCTTTGGGTTCAGCTCCACTATCCATTGATGAAGATCTGATAATCATAAAATTCAGCAGCTACTGCCCAGCCAAGAAGTGGAGGAGACACTTGCCTCTTCTTCCAATAGCCGGCAATTAGTGATGAGGAGAGTGTCGTGGGAGGAGGTGTTGCAAGCCGAGGTAGTGGAAGAGGGTCCCTGGAGTCTGCGGCGGTGGCGGCGGCAGCAGCAGCAGATTATTGCGGACTGTTGTTCGGAAAAATCAGCTACTCAGCGATGTGGCAGTGTTTCATGCAGCATCCTGTGGAGAAAAAGTAGGTTAGTTAGTGTATATACATAAAATTATGAATAGACAAATGCAATAGTATTGCCAAAGTGAAGTTTTGTTTGAGGGTGTGTTTCCACCTTGTAATTAAATCAGAAACAACTAGCTATCATTTGCCTCTGAATAATTAGCCCTCAAAAATTCTTGGAATTTTTAATCTTGATGTCTGAGGGATTTCTCCTCTCAGACAGCGTCACCATAAGTCCAGCCTGCTGCATTACACTTGGAAGAACATCTTGTTTGCGCTGCGACAAGGAAGCCAGAGTCATGCGTCCTGACATGGCACACGTGTTCAGTCTAGTTTTGAAGTCTTGCCCCCATCTGAAAGAACAACAGGAAAGAAAGTTAGCATGCACTTCTGGCACTCCTACACCACCAAGCACAACCTTATTGAGCCTCAGCGTCACAACGGTGTACCCCACCATAGTCTGATTTGCGATGTTTCCACCCGTTGGAATTCCACCCTCCATATGCAGGATCCACTATAGCAGTGGTCCCCAACCCTGTCCTCAAGGCCCACCAACAGGCCAGGTTTTGCAGATCTCCACAAAGATGCACAGGTGGAGTAATTAGTGCAGCTGCAGAGCAATAGAGCTGGCTATTTGGAGATCCAAAAAACATGACATGTTGGTGGGCCTTGAGGACAGGGTTGAGGACCACTGCACTATAGGAACAGAGAAAAGCCATCACGGATTTCTGGATGATCCAAACGGATAGGGGGACACCCCTGTGTAAATTCAATGTAAACCATTGGCAGCTCATACGTGACACCGACCGTTTGCTCAGGCCCTTTGAGGAAGCTACGTTATTAGTCAGTTGCCAGGACTATGAGATGAACGATGAGATTCCACTGCTTCATGTACTACAACACATGTTGGAAACCATGGCTGGTCAGGGCACTGGAGACATGGCACATACATTTCACAGCCACATGAAGCCTGTGGGGGCTGAAGTGGAGGAGGAGGAGGGGGTGGGGCACAGCAAACCACAGTTTAGGTTTCACAAAATGACCATTTTATCTAGTCATCTGACAGGAGAGGAGGAGCAGGAGCAGCCACAGGAGCTAGAGGGTTGTGAGTAAGGCGAGACAGAGGACCCAGACACACCGTGGCAGTTTACAGTGGAGATGGAGACAGGTAGTCCCTCCGAGTCACTTGCACAAATGGCACGATGCATGCTCACATGCTTGCGTACTAGTGAGCGCAGAATTGTCTCCATTTGTCAGCGGGAAGACTTCTGGCTCTCCAACTTATTGGACCCTCGCTTCCGGCACAAAATGGGGGCATTTTTTATGCCCACTGAGAGGGAGGACAAACTGACCTACTACAGAGACATCCCACGTAGTCAGTTGGGCGATGTCTATCTGCGCCATACTCCCGCAGGTCTGACTCGGGGGGACCTCTGCGATCACCTTCCACTGCCATGGCTGCTGGGGGGGTGGAAGGAGCAGCAGCAGCAGCTCCATCAGCAGCAGCCTCAGTCTTCAGTCGCTAGTGAGTAGCTTTCTACACCCGCATAGTGAGTCTACTCATGAGCAGCAGGAAGACCTGGAGCTGGACCTCAAACAGCAGGTCATGTCATACCTTGACATGACCATGCCAACACACCTTCAAGATCCACTGGATTTGCTGGGAAGCCAAACTTGACTTGTGCCCGCAACTAGCAGAGTTTGCCCTGGAAAAGCTGTACTGGCCAGACAGTAGTTGATTTAGATGGCAACTGGGCTGCTCTATATAACGAAGCAAAATGGCAAATTTACCTCACTATATAAGCTATTGCCCCTCAGATTTACACAGGGGCTGCTCTATATTATGCTGCAAAATGGCAAATTTACCTCACAATATAAGCTATTGCCCCTCAGATTTACACAGGGGCTGCTCTATATTATGCTGCAAAATGGCAAATTAACCTCACAATATAAGCTATTGCCCCTCAGATTTACACAGGGCCTGCTCTATATAACGAAGCAAAATGGCAAATTTACCTCACTATATAAGCTATTGCCCCTCAGATTTACACAGGGGCTGCTCTATATTATGCTGCAAAATGGCAAATTAACCTCACAATATAAGCTATTGCAGCTCTATATAAATAAAAATAAATAAATAAAAAAAGGGCCTGTAGAAGCTTATTTAGTATAACAGATAGGGTGACATGTGCTGGTTTGGGATGCCCATATGGGCTAGTGTTTTGGCAGCAGTACAAAAACCAATGCAAAATGCAATAGCTTAATAAAGCTGATGCTGATCAACGCTTATTTAGTATAACAGATGGGGTGCAACATGCAGGTTTGGGATGCCCTGCGGCCTGGTGTATTTAAAGCAGACCAAAACCAATTCAAAATGCAATAACTTAATAAAGCTGAGGCTGTAGATGCTTATTTAGTATAAACAGGTAGGGTGCAAGGTGCAGCTTTGGGGTGCCCTGCGGCCTGGTTAAATGAAAGCAGTCAAAAAGGAAGTGCAAACTGAAGTAGCTTAATGAAGCTGATGCTGATCAACGCTTATGTTGTATACCAGATAGGGTGCAAGGTGCAGCTTTGGGGTGCCCTGCGGCCTGGTTTATTAAAAGCAGTCAAAAACAAGTGCAAACTGAAGTAGCTAAATAAAGCAGCTGATGCTGATCAACGCTTATGTTGTATAACAGATAGGTTTAAAATAGCATGTGCCTTGGGATGCCCGTGTGGCCTGTTATATTTCAAGCTGAACAAAAAGTAACAATAATCCAAGTATGAGACATCATTTTGACCTTCTTTACAGCGCCATACTTTGAAAAAAAAAATTAATTTCATGCCGATCAATCCAAAGGTCAATGCCCCTAACAAAAATAGTGTTCGGCATAAGTTTTCCTTCTGGAAGGACGTAACCTTTAGTTTACATGGTTGGGGTAGGTTATCTTACAAATTGGGATACCCCAGGCAGCAGTGTCATTGAAAGAGACAGATTGTAATGCAGGCCATACGCAAGCAGAGAAACTCAGGCTGCAACAGGCCTATTTAGTTTACATGGTTGGGGTAGGTTATCTTACAAATTGGGATACCCCACTGTATATGAAACCGAATATAAATGCACACCCAAAAGTGGACAATCAGCCTCCAAGAGGCCTGCTTAGTTTAAATAAGAGAGCTGCTTAGTATGGTAGGTAGGTTATGTTATGTTACAGAATGGGATGCCCCAAGCAGACGTGAGATCAGTATATATGCACACAGCAGCAGTGTGTTAGCAGGCTCATACAGGCCAAATTTCTTTAAATAACTGTGCAGCTTACAGTTAATGCAGAGGCTAATGGTATGTTACAGAATGGGATGCCCCAAAGCTGACTTGAGATCAGTATATATGCACACAGCAGCAGTGTGTTAGCAGGCTCATACAGGCCAAATTTCTTTAAATAACTGTGCAGCTTACAGTTAATGCAGAGGCTAATGGTATGTTACAGAATGGGATGCCCCAAGCAGACTTGAGATCAGTATATATGCACACAGCAGCAGTGTGTTAGCAGGCTCATACAGGCCAAATTTCTTTAAAAAACTGTGCAGCTTACAGTAAATGCAGAGGCTAATGGTATGTTACAGAATGGGATGCCCCAAAAACCAGAGAGCACCTGGCAGGCAGCAGTAAGACTATGCACAGCAAAAGTGTCTTTATCATGCCTAATTTCAATTAGAAGGTGCAAATGGTTAGGTTCTTAAATAGAGGCTGGTGTAGTCACAGAATGGGATGCCCTAAAAGCCAGCAGTAAGTACACCTGGCAGGGACAAGTAGTGCTATGCCCAGCAAAAGTGTCTTTATCAGGCCTAATTTCAATTATAATAAGTGCAAATGGTTATATGGTCTTAAACAGAGGCTGCTGTAGTCACAGAATGGGATGCCCCAAAAGTGGACCTGGCAGGGTCCAGAAGTGCTATGCCCAGCAAAAGTGTCTTTATCAGGCTAATTTCAATTATAATAAGTGCAAATGGTTATATGGTGTTAAACAGAGGCTGCTGTAGTCACAGAATGGGATGCCCCAAAAAAGAAGTGGGCCTGGCAGGGTCCAGAAGTGCTATGCCCAGCAAAAGTGTCTTTATCAGGCTAATTTCAATTATAATAAGTGCAAATGGTTATATGGTCTTAAACAGAGGCTGCTGTAGTCACAGAATGGGATGCCCTAAAAAAGAAGTGGACCTGGCAGGGTCCAGAAGTGCTATGCCCAGCAAAAGTGTCTTTATCAGGCCTAATTTCAATTATAATAAGTGCAAATGGTTATATGGTCTTAAACAGAGGCTGCTGTAGTCACAGAATGGGATGCCCTAAAAAAGAAGTGGACCTGGCCGGGTCCAGAAGTACTATGCCCAGCAAAAGTGTCTTTATCAGGCTAATTTCAATTATAATAAGTGCAAATGGTTATATGGTCTTAAACAGAGGCTGCTGTAGTCACAGAATGGGATGCCCCAAAAAAGAAGTGGACCTGGCAGGGTCCAGTAGTGCTATGCCCAGCAAAAGTGTCTTTATCAGGCCTAATTTCAATTATAATAAGTGCAAATGGTATATGGTCTTAAACAGAGGCTGCTGTAGTCACAGAATGGGATGCCCTAAAAAAGAAGTGGACCTGGCAGGGTCCAGAAGTACTATGCCCAGCAAAACTGTCTTTATCAGGCTAATTTCAATTATAATAAGTGCAAATGGTTATATGGTCTTAAACAGAGGCTGCTGTAGTCACAGAATGGGATGCCCTAAAAAAGAAGTGGACCTGGCAGGCAGCAGTAAGTCTATGCACAGCAAAAGTGTCTTTATCAGGCCAAATTTCAATTATAATAAGTGCAAATGGTTATATGGTCTTAAACAGAGGCTGCTGTAGTCACAGAATGGGATGCCCCAAAAAAGAAGTGGACCTGGCAGGGTCCAGAAGTACTATGCCCAGCAAAAGTGTCTTTATCAGGCTAATTTCAATTATAATAAGTGCAAATGGTTATATGGTCTTAAACAGAGGCTGCTGTAGTCACAGAATGGGATGCCCCAAAAAAGAAGTGGACCTGGCAGGGTCCAGAAGTACTATGCCCAGCAAAAGTGTCTTTATCAGGCTAATTTCAATTATAATAAGTGCAAATGGTTATATGGTCTTAAACAGAGGCTGCTGTAGTCACAGAATGGGATGCCCCAAAAAAGAAGTGGACCTGGCAGGGTCCAGAAGTACTATGCCCAGCAAAAGTGTCTTTATCAGGCTAATTTCAATTATAATAAGTGCAAATGGTTATATGGTCTTAAACAGAGGCTGCTGTAGTCACAGAATGGGATGCCCTAAAAAAGAAGTGGACCTGGCAGGGTCCAGAAGTACTATGCCCAGCAAAAGTGTCTTTATCAGGCTAATTTCAATTATAATAAGTGCAAATGGTTATATGGTCTTAAACAGAGGCTGCTGTAGTCACAGAATGGGATGCCCTAAAAAAGAAGTGGACCTGGCAGGCAGCAGTAAGTCTATGCCCAGCAAAAGTGTCTTTATCAGGCTAATTTCAATTATAATAAGTGCAAATGGTTATATGGTCTTAAACAGAGGCTGCTGTAGTCACAGAATGGGATGCCCTAAAAAAGAAGTGGACCTGGCAGGGTCCAGAAGTACTATGCCCAGCAAAAGTGTCTTTATCAGGCTAATTTCAATTATAATAAGTGCAAATGGTTATATGGTCTTAAACAGAGGCTGCTGTAGTCACAGAATGGGATGCCCCAAAAAAGAAGTGGACCTGGCAGGGTCCAGAAGTACTATGCCCAGCAAAAGTGTCTTTATCAGGCTAATTTCAATTATAATAAGTGCAAATGGTTATATGGTCTTAAACAGAGGCTGCTGTAGTCACAGAATGGGATGCCCCAAAAAAGAAGTGGACCTGGCAGGGTCCAGAAGTACTATGCCCAGCAAAAGTGTCTTTATCAGGCTAATTTCAATTATAATAAGTGCAAATGGTTATATGGTCTTAAACAGAGGCTGCTGTAGTCACAGAATGGGATGCCCTAAAAAAGAAGTGGACCTGGCAGGGTCCAGAAGTACTATGCCCAGCAAAAGTGTCTTTATCAGGCTAATTTCAATTATAATAAGTGCAAATGGTTATATGGTCTTAAACAGAGGCTGCTGTAGTCACAGAATGGGATGCCCTAAAAAAGAAGTGGACCTGGCAGGCAGCAGTAAGTCTATGCCCAGCAAAAGTGTCTTTATCAGGCTAATTTCAATTATAATAAGTGCAAATGGTTATATGGTCTTAAACAGAGGCTGCTGTAGTCACAGAATGGGATGCCCCAAAAAAGAAGTGGACCTGGCAGGGTCCAGAAGTACTATGCCCAGCAAAAGTGTCTTTATCAGGCTAATTTCAATTATAATAAGTGCAAATGGTTATATGGTCTTAAACAGAGGCTGCTGTAGTCACAGAATGGGATGCCCTAAAAAAGAAGTGGACCTGGCAGGGTCAAGAAGTACTATGCCCAGCAAAAGTGTCTTTATCAGGCTAATTTCAATTATAATAAGTGCAAATGGTTATATGGTCTTAAACAGAGGCTGCTGTAGTCACAGAATGGGATGCCCTAAAAAAGAAGTGGACCTGGCAGGGTCCAGAAGTACTATGCCCAGCAAAAGTGTCTTTATCAGGCTAATTTCAATTATAATAAGTGCAAATGGTTATATGGTCTTAAACAGAGGCTGCTGTAGTCACAGAATGGGATGCCCTAAAAAAGAAGTGGACCTGGCAGGGTCCAGAAGTACTATGCCCAGCAAAAGTGTCTTTATCAGGCTAATTTCAATTATAATAAGTGCAAATGGTTATATGGTCTTAAACAGAGGCTGCTGTAGTCACAGAATGGGATGCCCCAAAAAAGAAGTGGACCTGGCAGGGTCCAGAAGTACTATGCCCAGCAAAAGTGTCTTTATCAGGCTAATTTCAATTATAATAAGTGCAAATGGTTATATGGTCTTAAACAGAGGCTGCTGTAGTCACAGAATGGGATGCCCTAAAAAAGAAGTGGACCTGGCAGGGTCCAGAAGTACTATGCCCAGCAAAAGTGTCTTTATCAGGCTAATTTCAATTATAATAAGTGCAAATGGTTATATGGTCTTAAACAGAGGCTGCTGTAGTCACAGAATGGGATGCCCCAAAAAAGAAGTGGACCTGGCAGGGTCCAGAAGTACTATGCCCAGCAAAAGTGTCTTTATCAGGCTAATTTCAATTATAATAAGTGCAAATGGTTATATGGTCTTAAACAGAGGCTGCTGTAGTCACAGAATGGGATGCCCCAAAAAAGAAGTGGACCTGACAGGGTCCAGAAGTACTATGCCCAGCAAAAGTGTCTTTATCAGGCTAATTTCAATTATAATAAGTGCAAATGGTTATATGGTCTTAAACAGAGGCTGCTGTAGTCACAGAATGGGATGCCCTAAAAAAGAAGTGGACCTGGCAGGGTCCAGAAGTACTATGCCCAGCAAAAGTGTCTTTATCAGGCTAATTTCAATTATAATAAGTGCAAATGGTTATATGGTCTTAAACAGAGGCTGCTGTAGTCACAGAATGGGATGCCCTAAAAAAGAAGTGGACCTGGCAGGCAGCAGTAAGTCTATGCCCAGCAAAAGTGTCTTTATCAGGCTAATTTCAATTATAATAAGTGCAAATGGTTATATGGTCTTAAACAGAGGCTGCTGTAGTCACAGAATGGGATGCCCCAAAAAAGAAGTGGACCTGGCAGGGTCCAGAAGTACTATGCCCAGCAAAAGTGTCTTTATCAGGCTAATTTCAATTATAATAAGTGCAAATGGTTATATGGTCTTAAACAGAGGCTGCTGTAGTCACAGAATGGGATGCCCTAAAAAAGAAGTGGACCTGGCAGGGTCAAGAAGTACTATGCCCAGCAAAAGTGTCTTTATCAGGCTAATTTCAATTATAATAAGTGCAAATGGTTATATGGTCTTAAACAGAGGCTGCTGTAGTCACAGAATGGGATGCCCTAAAAAAGAAGTGGACCTGGCAGGGTCCAGAAGTACTATGCCCAGCAAAAGTGTCTTTATCAGGCTAATTTCAATTATAATAAGTGCAAATGGTTATATGGTCTTAAACAGAGGCTGCTGTAGTCACAGAATGGGATGCCCTAAAAAAGAAGTGGACCTGGCAGGGTCCAGAAGTACTATGCCCAGCAAAAGTGTCTTTATCAGGCTAATTTCAATTATAATAAGTGCAAATGGTTATATGGTCTTAAACAGAGGCTGCTGTAGTCACAGAATGGGATGCCCCAAAAAAGAAGTGGACCTGGCAGGGTCCAGAAGTACTATGCCCAGCAAAAGTGTCTTTATCAGGCTAATTTCAATTATAATAAGTGCAAATGGTTATATGGTCTTAAACAGAGGCTGCTGTAGTCACAGAATGGGATGCCCTAAAAAAGAAGTGGACCTGGCAGGGTCCAGAAGTACTATGCCCAGCAAAAGTGTCTTTATCAGGCTAATTTCAATTATAATAAGTGCAAATGGTTATATGGTCTTAAACAGAGGCTGCTGTAGTCACAGAATGGGATGCCCCAAAAAAGAAGTGGACCTGGCAGGGTCCAGAAGTACTATGCCCAGCAAAAGTGTCTTTATCAGGCTAATTTCAATTATAATAAGTGCAAATGGTTATATGGTCTTAAACAGAGGCTGCTGTAGTCACAGAATGGGATGCCCCAAAAAAGAAGTGGACCTGACAGGGTCCAGAAGTACTATGCCCAGCAAAAGTGTCTTTATCAGGCTAATTTCAATTATAATAAGTGCAAATGGTTATATGGTCTTAAACAGAGGCTGCTGTAGTCACAGAATGGGATGCCCTAAAAAAGAAGTGGACCTGGCAGGGTCCAGAAGTACTATGCCCAGCAAAAGTGTCTTTATCAGGCTAATTTCAATTATAATAAGTGCAAATGGTTATATGGTCTTAAACAGAGGCTGCTGTAGTCACAGAATGGGATGCCCTAAAAAAGAAGTGGACCTGGCAGGCAGCAGTAAGTCTATGCCCAGCAAAAGTGTCTTTATCAGGCTAATTTCAATTATAATAAGTGCAAATGGTTATATGGTCTTAAACAGAGGCTGCTGTAGTCACAGAATGGGATGCCCCAAAAAAGAAGTGGACCTGGCAGGGTCCAGAAGTACTATGCCCAGCAAAAGTGTCTTTATCAGGCTAATTTCAATTATAATAAGTGCAAATGGTTATATGGTCTTAAACAGAGGCTGCTGTAGTCACAGAATGGGATGCCCTAAAAAAGAAGTGGACCTGGCAGGGTCAAGAAGTACTATGCCCAGCAAAAGTGTCTTTATCAGGCTAATTTCAATTATAATAAGTGCAAATGGTTATATGGTCTTAAACAGAGGCTGCTGTAGTCACAGAATGGGATGCCCTAAAAAAGAAGTGGACCTGGCAGGGTCCAGAAGTACTATGCCCAGCAAAAGTGTCTTTATCAGGCTAATTTCAATTATAATAAGTGCAAATGGTTATATGGTCTTAAACAGAGGCTGCTGTAGTCACAGAATGGGATGCCCTAAAAAAGAAGTGGACCTGGCAGGGTCCAGAAGTACTATGCCCAGCAAAAGTGTCTTTATCAGGCTAATTTCAATTATAATAAGTGCAAATGGTTATATGGTCTTAAACAGAGGCTGCTGTAGTCACAGAATGGGATGCCCTAAAAAAGAAGTGGACCTGGCTGGCAGCAGTAAGTCTGTGCCCAGCAAAAGTGTCTTTATCAGGCTAATTTCAATTATAATAAGTGCAAATGGTTATATGGTCTTAAACAGAGGCTGCTGTAGTCACAGAATGGGATGCCCTAAAAAAGAAGTGGACCTGGCAGGGTCCAGAAGTACTATGCCCAGCAAAAGTGTCTTTATCAGGCTAATTTCAATTATAATAAGTGCAAATGGTTATATGGTCTTAAACAGAGGCTGCTGTAGTCACAGAATGGGATGCCCCAAAAAAGAAGTGGACCTGGCAGGGTCCAGAAGTACTATGCCCAGCAAAAGTGTCTTTATCAGGCTAATTTCAATTATAATAAGTGCAAATGGTTATATGGTCTTAAACAGAGGCTGCTGTAGTCACAGAATGGGATGCCCCAAAAAAGAAGTGGACCTGGCAGGGTCCAGAAGTACTATGCCCAGCAAAAGTGTCTTTATCAGGCTAATTTCAATTATAATAAGTGCAAATGGTTATATGGTCTTAAACAGAGGCTGCTGTAGTCACAGAATGGGATGCCCTAAAAAAGAAGTGGACCTGGCAGGGTCCAGAAGTACTATGCCCAGCAAAAGTGTCTTTATCAGGCTAATTTCAATTATAATAAGTGCAAATGGTTATATGGTCTTAAACAGAGGCTGCTGTAGTCACAGAATGGGATGCCCTAAAAAAGAAGTGGACCTGGCAGGCAGCAGTAAGTCTATGCCCAGCAAAAGTGTCTTTATCAGGCTAATTTCAATTATAATAAGTGCAAATGGTTATATGGTCTTAAACAGAGGCTTCTGTAGTCACAGAATGGGATGCCCTAAAAAAGAAGTGGACCTGGCTGGCAGCAGTAAGTCTATGCCCAGCAAAAGTGTCTTTATCAGGCTAATTTCAATTATAATAAGTGCAAATGGTTATATGGTCTTAAACAGAGGCTGCTGTAGTCACAGAATGGGATGCCCTAAAAAAGAAGTGGACCTGGCAGGGTCCAGAAGTACTATGCCCAGCAAAAGTGTCTTTATCAGGCTAATTTCAATTATAATAAGTGCAAATGGTTATATGGTCTTAAACAGAGGCTGCTGTAGTCACAGAATGGGATGCCCCAAAAAGAAGTGGACCTGGCAGGGTCCAGAAGTACTATGCCCAGCAAAAGTGTCTTTATCAGGCTAATTTCAATTATAATAAGTGCAAATGGTTATATGGTCTTAAACAGAGGCTGCTGTAGTCACAGAATGGGATGCCCCAAAAAAGAAGTGGATCTGGCAGGGTCCAGAAGTACTATGCCCAGCAAAAGTGTCTTTATCAGGCTAATTTCAATTATAATAAGTGCAAATGGTTATATGGTCTTAAACAGAGGCTGCTGTAGTCACAGAATGGGATGCCCTAAAAAAGAAGTGGACCTGGCAGGGTCCAGAAGTACTATGCCCAGCAAAAGTGTCTTTATCAGGCTAATTTCAATTATAATAAGGGCAAATGGTTATATGGTCTTAAACAGAGGCTGCTGTAGTCACAGAATGGGATGCCCTAAAAAAGAAGTGGACCTGGCAGGCAGCAGTAAGTCTATGCCCAGCAAAAGTGTCTTTATCAGGCTAATTTCAATTATAATAAGTGCAAATGGTTATATGGTCTTAAACAGAGGCTGCTGTAGTCACAGAATGGGATGCCCCAAAAAAGAAGTGGACCTGGCAGGGTCCAGAAGTACTATGCCCAGCAAAAGTGTCTTTATCAGGCTAATTTCAATTATAATAAGTGCAAATGGTTATATGGTCTTAAACAGAGGCTGCTGTAGTCACAGAATGGGATGCCCTAAAAAAGAAGTGGACCTGGCAGGGTCAAGAAGTACTATGCCCAGCAAAAGTGTCTTTATCAGGCTAATTTCAATTATAATAAGTGCAAATGGTTATATGGTCTTAAACAGAGGCTGCTGTAGTCACAGAATGGGATGCCCTAAAAAAGAAGTGGACCTGGCAGGGTCCAGAAGTACTATGCCCAGCAAAAGTGTCTTTATCAGGCTAATTTCAATTATAATAAGTGCAAATGGTTATATGGTCTTAAACAGAGGCTGCTGTAGTCACAGAATGGGATGCCCTAAAAAAGAAGTGGACCTGGCAGGGTCCAGAAGTACTATGCCCAGCAAAAGTGTCTTTATCAGGCTAATTTCAATTATAATAAGTGCAAATGGTTATATGGTCTTAAACAGAGGCTGCTGTAGTCACAGAATGGGATGCCCTAAAAAAGAAGTGGACCTGGCTGGCAGCAGTAAGTCTATGCCCAGCAAAAGTGTCTTTATCAGGCTAATTTCAATTATAATAAGTGCAAATGGTTATATGGTCTTAAACAGAGGCTGCTGTAGTCACAGAATGGGATGCCCTAAAAAAGAAGTGGACCTGGCAGGGTCCAGAAGTACTATGCCCAGCAAAAGTGTCTTTATCAGGCTAATTTCAATTATAATAAGTGCAAATGGTTATATGGTCTTAAACAGAGGCTGCTGTAGTCACAGAATGGGATGCCCCAAAAAAGAAGTGGACCTGGCAGGGTCCAGAAGTACTATGCCCAGCAAAAGTGTCTTTATCAGGCTAATTTCAATTATAATAAGTGCAAATGGTTATATGGTCTTAAACAGAGGCTGCTGTAGTCACAGAATGGGATGCCCCAAAAAAGAAGTGGACCTGGCAGGGTCCAGAAGTACTATGCCCAGCAAAAGTGTCTTTATCAGGCTAATTTCAATTATAATAAGTGCAAATGGTTATATGGTCTTAAACAGAGGCTGCTGTAGTCACAGAATGGGATGCCCTAAAAAAGAAGTGGACCTGGCAGGGTCCAGAAGTACTATGCCCAGCAAAAGTGTCTTTATCAGGCTAATTTCAATTATAATAAGTGCAAATGGTTATATGGTCTTAAACAGAGGCTGCTGTAGTCACAGAATGGGATGCCCTAAAAAAGAAGTGGACCTGGCAGGCAGCAGTAAGTCTATGCCCAGCAAAAGTGTCTTTATCAGGCTAATTTCAATTATAATAAGTGCAAATGGTTATATGGTCTTAAACAGAGGCTGCTGTAGTCACAGAATGGGATGCCCTAAAAAAGAAGTGGACCTGGCAGGGTCCAGAAGTACTATGCCCAGCAAAAGTGCCTTTATCAGGCTAATTTCAATTATAATAAGTGCAAATGGTTATATGGTCTTAAACAGAGGCTGCTGTAGTCACAGAATGGGATGCCCTAAAAAAGAAGTGGACCTGGCAGGGTCCAGAAGTACTATGCCCAGCAAAAGTGTCTTTATCAGGCTAATTTCAATTATAATAAGTGCAAATGGTTATATGGTCTTAAACAGAGGCTGCTGTAGTCACAGAATGGGATGCCCCAAAAAAGAAGTGGACCTGGCAGGGTCCAGAAGTACTATGCCCAGCAAAAGTGTCTTTATCAGGCTAATTTCAATTATAATAAGTGCAAATGGTTATATGGTCTTAAACAGAGGCTGCTGTAGTCACAGAATGGGATGCCCTAAAAAAGAAGTGGACCTGGCAGGGTCCAGAAGTACTATGCCCAGCAAAAGTGTCTTTATCAGGCTAATTTCAATTATAATAAGTGCAAATGGTTATATGGTCTTAAACAGAGGCTGCTGTAGTCACAGAATGGGATGCCCTAAAAAAGAAGTGGACCTGGCAGAGTCCAGAAGTACTATACCCAGCAAAAGTGTCTTTATCAGGCTAATTTCAATTATAATAAGTGCAAATGGTTATATGGTCTTAAACAGAGGCTGCTGTAGTCACAGAATGGGATGCCCTAAAAAAGAAGTGGACCTGGCAGGGTCCAGAAGTACTATGCCCAGCAAAAGTGTCTTTATCAGGCTAATTTCAATTATAATAAGTGCAAATGGTTATATGGTCTTAAACAGAGGCTGCTGTAGTCACAGAATGGGATGCCCTAAAAAAGAAGTGGACCTGGCAGGCAGCAGTAAGTCTATGCCCAGCAAAAGTGTCTTTATCAGGCTAATTTCAATTATAATAAGTGCAAATGGTTATATGGTCTTAAACAGAGGCTGCTGTAGTCACAGAATGGGATGCCCTAAAAAAGAAGTGGACCTGGCAGGGTCCAGAAGTACTATGCCCAGCAAAAGTGTCTTTATCAGGCTAATTTCAATTATAATAAGTGCAAATGGTTATATGGTCTTAAACAGAGGCTGCTGTAGTCACAGAATGGGATGCCCTAAAAAAGAAGTGGACCTGGCAGGCAGCAGTAAGTCTATGCCCAGCAAAAGTGTCTTTATCAGGCTAATTTCAATTATAATAAGTGCAAATGGTTATATGGTCTTAAACAGAGGCTGCTGTAGTCACAGAATGGGATGCCCTAAAAAAGAAGTGGACCTGGCAGGGTCCAGAAGTACTATGCCCAGCAAAAGTGTCTTTATCAGGCTAATTTCAATTATAATAAGTGCAAATTGTTATATGGTCTTAAACAGAGGCTGGTGTAGTCACAGAATGGGATGCCTCACAGCAGACTTAAGATCAGTTCAGTATATATGCACAGTTAGTTAGTATAAGCAGCCTGAAAACGCTAACAAAGCCTGTCAGCCAGCTAGTAACACTCAGGCTGGATGAAAAAAAAAAAAAACTCCCTGTGACAGCCTCCGATTTTTCTACCTTTCCCTGTTTTTCGCTGACTTTCTGTCTGTCTCCTGTCTGTCTCCTGCCTGTCTCCAGCCTGTCCCTGTCTGTCCCTGCCTGTCTAACTGCCTCTCTCCCTCAGCTACACAGCGTTCTGTCTCTCACAAATGCAATAGAGAAATGAGGAAGGAAAAGCAAGATGGCCGGCCTTAAATAGCGCTGTGACGTCACCGGGCTTGCTGGCTGCTGATAGGCTGCATGTGACTGTCCCAGCATACACTGCCCCAGCTTACATGTCTGGACATGTCCCGTCCGCCATCTTAGAATGCCTGTAAATGTAAATGAATGGATGTTAAAGGAAAACTTCGAGCGATCGAATCGCGGGGAAATTCGGATTCGATCCGAATCGAATTTTTCCTGAAATTCGGATCGAATCCGGGTTCGTCTGGATCGATTCGCTCATCCCTAGTATAAGAGACCCCTCCTCTCATTAGCCAAAGTGTTTTTATAGATTATGGATATGGTCACGTGCGGTACTAGAACAGTTCTGGAGTACAGACAGTGTGAGTAGACTTTTCCAGCTCCCAAGGAGGAATTTTTGGGTGGGCATGCTAAACTGGGTGCCCAGGCATTGGGATGCAATGGCACAGGATGAAGATAAACGAGGTAAGTTTGCTTTAAGGCCCCATTTGGGACATACACAGCAAAGCATATATTGACAGATTGCTTTTCTTTATAACTCTGGTGATGCACATGGGGGGGTCAATAACACTACATGCAGTTGAGCCCTCCCATGTGACCAAAATATAAATATCTGGTCAAAAACGTAAATGCATGTGGAAACCACAGGCCATATTAAACAGATCAATAACTTTGTGACTTTCTATCCTCTCCTTGGTCTCAATGATTTGACATGCCCATTACATAAACCCCCCTGAAAAGGGTAAGAAAAAAGAACGCTGGTCAACGCTGCACTGGTGCATTCATTGCATTGCAAGCAACTAATAAGGTTCTCCATGCGGTTATACATGCACCATGCAAGGCACCATCAACACATGGCCACTGAATCATAATGACTGGCATCGGTCATGTGGGCATGTGAGAGCAGCACTGGGTCACAGACCAAGTACAAATGTCCAATCTTCAGATGGTTTGTGGATGGCCATCCCACTGGGCATACTGTAGAATGCAGTTGAGAGCTGCGGAAGCAAATATACACTGGAACCTTCAATGTTGGAAAGGCCGAAACCAGCCTGTATAACAAGGTAGTAATGATGGTGGAATGCCCCCCTGTAATAAGGGTTTTAGAGAATCCAGGTAAGCAGTATACCCTGGACCAGATGAGTCTTTCTCTGCTATGCCTTCCTAAGGGGGTATCTTGGCCTTTATCGGCATGCCTTCATAATGGGGTACACCTTCATCCGGCCTGGTCATCCAAGGCTTCTCCCTCTGATGAAATGCCTGGTACACCCCTCTAGCACACCCTGAAGACACTCTGTATCACTCCTTTCTCCTGAGCCTCTCCCTGTCTTACAGGCAGCCCTGGTCTACAAACTAAGTTAGCCCCAACTGGAATTTTCACATCACATTTATAAATGCTCAAAAAATAGACATCTATTGGTTATTAAACAGGAACAACACACAAGAATTTCACTTTCCTGTTCGTTCCTCTAACAACAATTGGGATGCCCTGCTGTGTGTACCCCCCCCCCCCCAGGTTGCCCAGTTTTACAGCGCAGACTCGTGCAATAGCGGCATGCTCAGCCAATCAGCTCAGCCAATCATCCCAGCCAATCAGCGCACTTGCTGTCATTCACCTCCCTCTAGTGCTGCTGACGGCTAAGCTGTCTGGACGGTCATGTGGCATCAAAGGGTGTATGGCTAGAGGTGAGCGGGGATGCGGCCGGAGTGCACAAAGATGGCAAGGGCTCCAGGAGAAGATGAATGAAACTGGTGATGGGGGGGGGGGTTTCACACAACGGGGCATCCCAAATTGGGATGCCCAGCTGTGTGAACCCCCCTCCCATAGCCGGGGCCTCCTGTTCCTCTTTAACACATCAAACCTAAAACCATTCTATGGTGGTTAAAAAAAACCCACATTCTGTATTATATCTGATTTACTTAAAGCAGAACAAAACCAATGATTTTTACTGGTTTTGTTGCTTGCCCCCCGGGCATCCCAATTTGGGATACCACATTGTGTGAAACCCCCCCAGATCGGTCTGTAAAACTCACCTCTTCCTGGTGTATATGTGGGCTCTCGTCCAATCAGAGCCGGTTGCTATGCACACGTCATTCAGCAAACGTCTCTGGCCCTCAGCCATTCAGATAGGCTGAATGTTATTGTATAACTCTATCCAGGGTAATTTCTATGAAAAATAGGTGTGGGAAGGGGAAAAAAACTGCCCCTCTTCACATATTTTATGGTGCTGTTGTCCCTTACCGTTATGCGCCATGCAATGCTTGTTCCCCAGCAGCAGGCAGTGCCCCCTCCCCATGGCTAAGCCCAATATGGGGGGATGAGGGGCCTGGCATACCACATAACCACTAACATTGGTGCTGACCCATCTCTGGAAAACAGAAGAGCTGAAATAAAGGTGCTCTCTTTGCCCCAAACTTACACAAAGGGCTTGTCAACCAAGGTGGTCTCCCTAAACTCCCTCCCTTAGAAACAGCCCTGGCTCTAGTGAAGTTTTAGGTGCAAATGAGGCTCTATCTTCCTACTTACAGTGGATCACACTTGTCCAGTAAGTCCAGGAGTCTAAAACAATGCTTACAGATTATTGTCAGTGACTTGGTGGTCTGTTAAACCAGGTAACATTTTCAGGAACTTAACAAATACAGTGGTCTTAATTCCACAAACTTTCTTTCAAATATTTTAGAACAAGGCATGAGATAAAATAAAGTGTAAGTCAAAGAAGAGAGAGCATGACATAAGTGCCTGAAAGTGCTCATATGTTGGCTGGTTATGCCTTTCACTCAGACGTGCCTATAAAAGCTTTCCAATAATTTGTCACATTGCTCTAGTCAAAGCTAGAAAAAAGTTATCTCTTTTTAAGTGACAATCAGCACGGTTTTACTAAGGACGGAAGCTACCAGACTAACCTGATATGAGGAGGTGAGTAGAAGCCTGGACAGAGGGGCAGCTGTTGATATAGTTTTTTTGATTTTGCAAAAGCATTTGACACTGTCCCCCATAGACGCTTATTGGGGAAATTGAGATATTCAGGATTAGAAAATACAGTTTGTAACTGGATTGAAAACTGGCTGAAGGATCATGTGCAGAGTGTTGTGGTTAATGATACCTACTCTGAATGGTTACTGGTTGTAGGCGGTGTACCCCAGGGTTCAGTGCTGGGCCCACTAATATTCAACGACATAGAAGATGGAATTAAAAGCACTGTCTCTATTTTTGCAGATGACACAAAGATATGTAGCACAAGCTTCAAGCTGACTTGGACACATTGAGTGTCTGGGCATCCACTTGGCAAATGAAGTTCATTGTGGAGAAATGTAAAGTCATGCACTTGGGGTCTAACAACCTGAAGGCCACATATGTCCTTGGAGGAGTAAAACTGGGAGAAACACTTGTTGAGAAGGATCTGGGGCTACTGGAAGATCACAGGATAAATAACAGCATGCAATGCCAAGCAACTGCTTCCAAGGCCACCAAGATACTATCGCGCATTAAAAGAGGCATGGAATCACGGGATAGGGATGTAATTTTGCCTCTTTACAAGGTACTGGTGCGCCCTCACCTGGAATATGCCGTCCAGTTCTGGGCACCCATTCATAGAAAGGACGCTCTGACTCTGGAAAGGGTGCAGAGGAGAGACACCAAACTAATAAGGGGTATGAAAGATCTTAGTGAGGAAAGATTACGAGAATTAAATCTGCTTAGTTGTGAGAAAAGACGACTGAGGGGGGACATGATTAACTTGTATAAATATATAAATGGCCCATACAAAAAATATAGGGAAACACTATTTCAGGTAAAATCCTGTCTAAAGACAAGGGGCCCTCCCTTCGACTGGAAAAAAAGAAATTCAGTCTCCGAAGGTGACAAACATTCTTTACCATAAGAACTATAAATCTGTGGAATAGCCTCCCTTAGAAGCTTTTTACAGCATCAACCAGTGACAGCTTCAAAAAAGGATTAGATGCTTATTTAGAAGAAAATAACATCGACAGTTATTATTAGCGGTTATCAGTAAAAAAATAAAAAAAAATAAAACATAACTTCCCTACTCCAGCACCCTTGGTTGAACTTGATGGACATATGTCTTATTTAAACCATATTAATTATGTAACTATGTAACTATGAAACACACACCTTATTTTATCTCATGCCTTATACTGAAATAAGCATGAACCTGGCGCTTATTTTCAGGAGATATTTTAAGGCAATTTTTTTGTTTAAATCAGGGCCATTGTAATAGCTGTGCCATTGGTATACCATGTATACTTTGTGAGATAATCTATTGTCTTGCTTAGGTTCTGTTACAGAAACTGGCCTGTGCTGGCCGACAGCATAACAGTCATTTGAGGACAGGCAGATGTCTCGGCCGCCCATCTTCAGCCAGCCTTAGTGCTGGCAGTGAACGGGTGCGAAAAGAGAGGACATGCCATCCCTGTCGGCACACGGCCCAGTCCGAGCAGCAGTGCTGCAGCTGCCATCTGCTCAGAGTCCAGAGGTGAGCGGAGACTTCCCGTATTGTAATTAGTAGAACAAAGTCTGCACTAGGAGGTGTCTGTAGCTGACGATCAGTCGGGCTTGTGGGCTCTAATCAGACCAGCTCCACTCTCAGAGGATCTCAAAGCTTTCCTGACAACAAAAACAGAACTACCATGAACATCTCCAAAAATCAATGCAGTCCGCCCAACTCCACCCTGAAATCTGATGTTCCCATTTTTGAGGGGTTAAGCTGTAAAGAGGATTTAAATGAGGTTTAGAGACTCAAAGACCCTAGGCCTGACTGAAAGCATTCCCTTAGGGTGCATCCCACATCGATCATATTGACAATCAACTGAGAACGTCTTCTGTGGGATGCTCAAAGAGCAGGAGGAAAGCAGAACACTTTGCTGGCTGCCAAGTATGACCTGCACGGGATCCATGCATTTTGCTATGCCCCCTATAGAAGGGCTTCAGCTAGTGTCAGACTGCAGCACCTTAGGTCCCCCAGATGTAATTATTCTTGGACCCACAAGAGAAAATCATTCTTGGCTTTAAGCAGAGAAGAAGTCTTTGGGCCTACCAGAAGAACTCATTCTTAGGGACCACTAGAGTAAATCGTTCTTGGGGCCCACCAGAGGAAACTATTCTCAGGGCCCACTGAGAGAAACATTCTTAGGCTCCACCTGAGGGATCTATTCCTACTTACGGCTCACCCGGAAAACCATTTTTATGACACACCAGAGGAAATTATTCCTGGGACCCAGCAGACGAAACCACTCTTGAAGCGCACCAGAAGAATACATTCTTGGGGCTAAATAGAGAAATTGATTCTTGGGGCCCAGCAGAGGAAATCATTCTTGGAGTTTTCTTGTACTTGCATATAAGTGGCCTGGGGCCCACCTCTGCTGTTTTGGAGGACCAGTCCTGTATTAGCTTCTGCTGAATCTCGAGTCTTTTAGATCTTTAAGGTCCTCTTTAAGGTGTGTTGAGCTCCCCAACTCATGTGGGAGAACTCATCACCGTACGTAGCAAACTCATTAGGCTCGATTCAGAGAGACCAAAAAAAACTTCAGTTTTAGTGCCGATCTGTTTTCTTTTGTTGAAATGTTTCCGTTCTCGTATGAGTGTACGAGCGATTCTATGCATGCATTGCAATCCTTCTGTAAAGTTTCCGTCCGTTCGTACGGCAGATTACGAATACGAGTATGTCATTTTCCAGCGTGACTTTTCCGTTTCATTTTCACATGTTACAACGTAGGCTTTCGTTTTTGCCCTTTTCCCATCGTATCTTCCCACGAATCCTTTACGTTTCCTGTTAGATTCTGTTTCCCTTTTTCAATAAATATTCGTCCAGATGGAAATCTTTACGATCTTGCGCCTGCGCACTACAAACTTAACTCATTAAAGTGCTCGCCTACATATTTGCCACCCTCACTTCTACTACTATGTTTAGCTAAATCACTTAGCACTATCCTCCATCTTCCCTTTTGGACCCTTAAAGCTCACCCAAACCACTTAGCACTGTCCTCCATCTTCCCTTTTGGACCCTTAAAGCTCACCCAAATCACTTCTCGCTCATGTGATTATTCATCTTTAAATATTTCTGGGCCCATTAGTTTTGTGCTAATGTATTTTGTAAATGAAATGACACTGTAACATTTTTTTTTTTATTCCATCATAAAATATAAAATTTAAAAAAATTTAGAAAATGTCAAACTTTTACAACTATAAAAAACTAAATACATAGCAATGGCAGGCAACATAACATTATTCTTCATCTGTGGTCCCCAGCTCCCGCAGCTCCTGCATCTCGCCCACCAACTGAAGGACCCTGACACTCAGTTGTGTCACTCTGGCACGTGTGTGGTTAAAAAACGTAAATTAAAATATTGGTATAACCTTGTTGTGGTCATACTGCAGTCACTCCCCCTGTATGGTCTAAACACCTAAATCTGGACGTCAAAAGCCAGAGGGCCCTCGCCACTACGGCCCGGGTTTTGCATAGTGCCCGATTAGAGAACCCCTGGCCCGCAATTTACAGGCAAAGAACGGGTATCATAAGCAAGGGCAGGAGTGGATATCCAGAATCCCCTGAAAGAATTTAAAAATACTAACATAAAATACACATTCTAAGCTACAATATTGTTTAACATGTCATCAAGGGCTAAAAACAGCCATGAGTCATCAACTATATTCATTGCCATACAGTGAAAATGGATTGATGGAATGTGAGCAAACTTACCCAGGAGCCATCCACCAGATAATTCTCCTGACTCAAACTGACGAAATAAGCTGGAGCTCTGCAATATATAAGCATCATGGGACGACCCTGGATGCCCTGCAAGAACACTGAGGAATCGCATAGCTGGACACTGCTTGTATGTTGTGTGAGTGGCACATCTTGCGGTTCCTGCAACCAAATATAAAATAATTACACAAAGCAAAGGTAACCGACTAAAACAATAGCTCCTACACAAATTAAGATTCAAGTTCAACAATCCAAATATAATTCACAAAGGACATAAGTCTAAAAAAATCTAGCAATTATATGGATGTGTGGGAAAATAAATGTTTACATGCTAAGGACAAATTAAGGTCAGCATTAAAATGCTTCTATAAGGCATACATGAAATGTATTGATTCAGGTATGCATTGCTATACAATTTATGGCCTCGGCCATGCTGATACATGCAATGCCTTGGTGCTAAAGGCGCGCAGACTCCTCCACATAGGCGCAAAACATGTTCAACAATAGCAATCCGAGCCCTCAAAGGTGCTGTAAGTGGATCGGAAATGAAATGGATTTATAGGGTGGTGATCCATCGGAAATCAGCTCTCTGAATCAGACGTAAGCCCATCCCAACAACGTAAGTTATCTGAACGAACGAAAAAATTTTTTTGTTTGGAAAATGATCCGAACTAACGGAAATGTTCCGATTTGCTTCCGTTCATCTAAAGCGCATATACGCATTTTCCCGAATGTTCGTACGAATGAAAAATGAAGGTAAAAAAGCCAAAAAAAGACTAACACCCAACGAAACTTTCACAGACAGCTACGGAAGTCCGGACGAATGTGTCTTTGAATCGAGGCTATTGTCTCAAGCGGTGAGTTTGCTGCGCTTTGCACGATTGCTTACCATGTCCCTGCTACTGCATACTTTAGCATTCCATGTGACTGCTGGACTGTGGACAATGGGGACAATGGTATTTGCCACGGGCTCTGTGGGCTCTGGCCCTGCAGTCACAGATCTGATGGCTGCAGTTGCCTGCAATTAACTTATCTACCTATTTAATT
The DNA here is from genome assembly GCA_027917425.1 of Gastrophryne carolinensis. Classification (NCBI taxonomy): domain Eukaryota; kingdom Metazoa; phylum Chordata; class Amphibia; order Anura; family Microhylidae; genus Gastrophryne; species Gastrophryne carolinensis. The sequence goes on from JAQIHN010000352.1 coordinate 23,885, forward strand.
TACCTAATTTCAAGTTTTACGGATGACCAGAGCACAACACAGTGAAAATACTGGGACCAAAAATAAGGCTGGGAATTTAAGCGACTTGACCAGTCCACCACCAGCCCATGAACTTCTTAGCCATGCCCCAAGAGAATTTGTCAGCCAATCAATCATAAGTCAATCAGCTGATGCTATAGTATTGCTGGAACTGATAATGGCAGAAGGAGATATGCCATGTGATGGTAGTTAAGCTTTAGAATTGTAGGGGAAGATACTGAGGAAGAGGCCCCCATGTCCATAATGCTGAGGCTGTAGCATTGCAGAGGCAAAACATGGGCTAGAGTATCTAACATAATGAAGGCCACCAGGAATTCTCCCCATGGCCAGTCCGCCCCATAGTGGTTGCTGCTGCATGCCAGAACAGTAGGTTGCACAATGATTCTGGTCCCTAATTTATTTCAACAGGATTAGAATGGAAAAGCCGTAGGGAAGAAACGGTGAGTATGAATCTTTTTTTTGGAATGTTCCTTTAAGTTTTCCTTTGTCTGCAATGTAATAATAAAAAACACTGAAAGGTCAGCAGGAAGGAGTGCTCTCTGTTTTTCTGCCGTCAGTCTCTTTCTTCTTTACATACATTCGACGAAGGTTAATATGACGGCCAATCCTCCTCAGTAAAATCCATCCGTAGGTAGCCGCGTTCCGCTTATGCCTCACTCCCCCCCTCTCAAATCCCCCCCTCCGGTTTACAGGAGTTAATTGCTTACAAATCTCCAATCCCACGTGCTAATCTTATTCCTCAGATTTGTAACAAGCCACGCGGACATCCCTCCCATAATCCTGCGGGAAATAAGCTCTCTGTAATTTGCAGCTTTTGCAGGGCAGCGTCGAGCATAAGAAATTCGTAAACATGAAGCTGGCGAATACATTTAGATGTGTTTTTTTTTTCCCCAGAAGCGGGGCGTTTGACTCCTGCTAACCCTCATTATTCTAATTCTGAGCCTCAGGCGTAGTTATAGGGACGTTTTCACATTTGCGATTTACACCCGGCCCAGCCGGACATTTTGACTCTGTCTTAAAAATTAATTAAAACTAATTGAGGCGTCAAAAAACAGGGTAGGTCGGAAGGAACAAGGTGCTTCAAGCCGACTCAATCAGATAATTTACATATTACTCAGTGGCGGGAAATGATTTTATAACACATCTCTCACATACAAGGGGAGGGGGTTCTTTTTTTCTCTCCTTATTTCACTGCTATTTCCCGCCCCCCCCCCTTTCTTTTCTTCCTTTCTTTTCCTTTTTATGGAGGAAGAAGAGGTACTGATGTACTCCCGCTTACCTTAGCTTAAGTTTTGTTAAAGACTCCCATTTCTTGTATTTTCATTTATATAACTAACAGTTTTCCAATAGCACGGCTGTTTCTGGTGGAGGGTGAGCAGGGCCATTCCCCTAGGCACAAAGGCTATTGGGAGCATCTTTATCCCAGCTATCCTGTTTTCTGCAGGTGGGTCAGCAACACTGTTAGTGGTGCAGGCCATATGTTGGGCCCCATTATTCCCTCATAGGCGCCTCAATCATGGGGAATGAAATCGGTGGGGAGAGGGAATTTTTATCTTTATGCAGTATGAGCTAGAAACTGCCCTGTCCCTTAGACCAACTACAGACAAAATATTTTGTGACTATAGGATCACAAAAATACATTGTTGGAAAAGCTGGTCATCTAAAGCTAACCACGAGAAAAGCACATCTGTAGGAGTTCTTTATCCTAGATAGTGGCTGCAACTTTCTCTTCCTGTCTGTTTCCTTTCTTCTCCTCTTTATGCCATTTTCTTATATTTCCATCACAAATCTTCTTTGCTATTCTTTCTTTTCTTTTATATTTCTTTTGCTTAAAATACTGTCATTTCTCTCCCCCCTTTTTTATGGTACAGTCCACCTGGGAGATAGATGGTATTATACAGGCCACCTGATAGATGCCTTCCATGAAGCAGTCCACTTTGCTGTCTATTCACCAGACTGTATTCTGACAGATATCCCCAGGAGAGCTAAATCATGAAAGTTATCCATAGGTGGGCTGAACCATTAAAAACATTCAGGTGAGCGTTATCATAGAAGGTGTCCACCAAGTGGGCAGTATAATGAAAGATATCAGCCAACTGAGATGTATCATGACGTTTATCCCCTTGGTGGACTTGAAATGTGGATTGTATCATAAACTCCATCCACCGAGTGGGCTGTGCCATGAAAAGTATTCATCAGATGGGCTGT
>JAQIHN010000782.1:0-26094 GCA_027917425.1 Gastrophryne carolinensis
TTTGAGAAATCAGCTGCGCAGGAGGGTCCCTTGCTCTTGCTAGTTGCTCAAAGGGGGTGAGGGGCCTGAGCAACGCCTGTCTAGGCCCTAGACTCAGGAGAAAGCTTTAGAAGGTAAACAAGAGCCACTGCTCGAGTAGGTGCGTATCCCACTTTTCACTCAGGTCCTCTAATCGCGCCCACCCAGAGGGTAGGATAAGGTGCAATCCTCTTGGAACACCCCTTTCCTCAAAGCTCTGACGAAGGCAAGGGAGAATGCCTATGGGGAGAGACGGGTTGTGCGCCAGCGGCACCAGGGGGGTTGGCCACGGGGATATCTCCTGCTTGTCCCTGAGCCTATCAAAGACTCTGAGTGTAGTGAAAATGAGCGGATGATCTCTACAGAGGGTCTTCCCCGCTTTAACAGCCCAGGCCGCATCCTTTAGTGGAGTATGAAGCCACGTTGCCTCCAGATTTACCCATTTCTTTTTTGTGGCCTGATGGTGCCAATCTAATATGCGTTGGAGATGGATCGTGCGCCAATACCGCAGTAGGTCCGGACAAGCAAGTCCACCCGACTGTTTGGATCTGAATAGAAGCTGCAGTCTCAGTCTCGGTTTGCCAGATGAATTGGATGAACAACGAATTAAGGGATTTAAAGTATGCCCTGGGGATTCGGATCGGGAGGGCTGGAGTAAATATAATATCCTTGGCAGGACCGACATTTTAAAGGATGCTAATTCTTCCTAGCCACGTAAAGGTAAGTAGGTCCCAGTTCCCCAGATCGTTTCTGATTTTAGTAAGAAGGGGGCCGAAGTTTGCTGCATAAATCTTATCTACCGTTTTCGTGATCTTAGTGCCTAGATAGGTAATGGCGGGGGGCCACCTAAGATGGAAGGCCGCTTTTAACTGGGCCTCCACCTCCCGAGGGAGGTTCAGCCCCAGGGCCTCCGATTTATCAAAATTTATTTTCAGGAAGGACATCCTGCCGAAACACTCAAATTCCTATAACAAAATCGGCAGTCCCACTACCGGGTTTGTAAGAAAGAACAAGAGATCGTCCGCATATGCTGAGATCTTATGTGTAGACGAGCCCACCGAGATCCCTCGGATGTCCCCCTGCCCCCTGATTCTGCACAAAAAAGGTTCCATAGATAGGGCAAAGATCAGAAGGGAGAGGGGGCATCCCTGCCTATTACCATTTCTAATGTCCACCCGTCCCGAGAGAGCACCATTTACCTTGATCCTGGCCGAGGGATCCAAATATAAAGCCATGATCATCTGCAGGGCTTTAGGGCCCAGGCCAATGTATTCCAATACTGTCCTGATGTACAGCCAATTTACCCGGTCAAATGCCTTCTCGGCATCAGTGGACAGCAAAACGGCAGGCTCTCCAGTTTGCTCGATCCTATGCAGCAGGTTCAGCACCCTGGTCGTATTGTCCCGGGCTTCTCTACCCGGTACAAAGCCGGACTGGTCACCATCCACTAACGCCGGTAGCAGCCCTGATAGCCTGTTTGCCAGGATTTTTGCATGTAGCTTGATATCTACGTTCAATAATGAGATGGGCCTGTAGCTACCGCAGGAAAGCGGATCCTTCCCAGGCTTATGGATAATCGTCACATAGGCGGATAGCGCCTCACTCGGGATATCGGCGAGGACAGGGGACATAGTAAGTGAATTGAAAGCTGAGAGAAAGTGCGGGGCGAGAAGCGGAAGGAATTGCTTATAATAGGCCACGGTAAATCCGTCCGGCCCCGGCGACTTTCCACTGGGGGAACCCTTAACCGCAGCACTCAACTCCCCCAGAGAAATTGAACTCTCCAGCACCTCCCTCTCCTCCTCCCCAAGCCTAGGCATACCGGATTCCTCTATGTATCTCTTAATCATCGCTAGGCGTTCCTGGTCTGAAACCGATCCTTCAGGGTGAATGTTGTAAAGTTTCTGATAAAAGGCCTGAAAGGTCCTTGCTATGTCCGGTGTGCTATGCAGCTTTTTTTGTTGCCCGTCAACGATGGCTTCCACAAAGTTTAATGTTTGCTGCTTCCTAAGGGCCCTTGCCAAGAGTGCACTGCTTTTATTACCCCATTCGAAGTATAGCCTTTTGCAACGCTTTATAATATATGCCGCCCTCGAGGACAGGAGAGAGTTCAGAGCTGATCTGGCCTCAATGAGGGCCGGGGGATTACTTTTTGCAAAAGAGGCTTTGTGTGTTTTTTCCAGCTCCTGGACCCTTTCGTGGCACCTCTGCAAGTCCTGCTGTCGCTCTCTCTTTTTCGCGGTGGCGTGCCTGATGAGCGAGCCCCTGATAACCGCTTTATGGGCCTGCCAGTTGTTGAACGGAGAAGTATCCGCACTTTTGTTAACTTCAAAATAATAGGCTACCACCAAGGTGTCATTTTTATTAAACAAGGAGCCCTTAAGAATTAAGTACCCACCCTGTTCATCCGCTATCCTGTCTGAAACTCGGAAGGGGGTGTTCCTAGCAATTAATATCGCAACCCCCCTTGCTTTAACATCTGGCGCGTTGCTTGTGTAGGACTGGGAGAAGGACCTGGAGGATAGCCTAGGAGCACCCCCGCCCCTAAAGTGCGTCTCTTGAATGTATGCAATATTTGCTTTGTGCCTGGTTAGTTCCTGGAAAAATTTAGATCTCTTCAAGGGGGTGTTTAAGTCCGTGGCGTTTATCCAGATCAGGAGCAGGAATGTCGGTCGCCCGAGCACCCTGTGTACTATCCCCGCTTCTGGACATGCTGGTGATTTAAGAACAGGTACCGTCCTGGTTCAGGAAGGGCCGTAAGGGGATGGGAGGGGCCAAAGAGAACAGGTCAGAGGACTAGAAGGGAAGGAAGGGGGAGGGTCAGGGGGCTGGAAAAAGAGAGGAAGAGACTAGAGAAAAAGGTATAGAAAAAATAAGAAGTCAGCACTTCAAACTTTTTAGAACTAGTTGTTGGTCACCGAGGCGGCGCTACCCGCACCGGGATCGACGCCGGGGTTCACCCGGCAAGCCGAGCCAACAAACAGGGTACTGACCCCGATCTGCGACACCCCGGCGCCCCTAAGATGTGGGGACCGAGAAGTCACGGCCAGAAACATCGGCAATGTGGGCAGCGGTCACTCAATCCACCAGCGCGAAACCAGCGCCCGCTCCCGGCAGCCATTCAATCACAAATATACTGTATAAACTCTTAAACATTTATAACATTTATAAACTATTAAACTAGAGAGCCCAGCTGTTCCAAACAGCAGGTTAGAACTCCACCTTGCCACCCGTCCGGCCAGCAAGCCCACCGCCACTTGGTCGCGCCAAGGGCAGCGGAGTTCGAAAGAACTCCTCTCAAAGAGGGGAGCTAGGCCCCCAACCCCATGACCAGCCATAGGCTGGTGATAAAGGCTGAGGTCCTGATCGGACACGCGGGCACAGGCCAAGCAGATCAACACTAAAACAAAAACACCATAGGCAAAATCATGACCTGGTCAAAAGGTATCCAGGGAGAAGGGTCTAAGAGGTACCCAACCCCAGACCAACGACAAGTCCAACTAGCACGTGGTCGGATTATCTACGGGTCAACAGGCTGGGGGTCTGCCCTTCTTCTTGCTTGTGACGGGTAAGGGTCCGGGGATAAGAGAGCCAGTCCGCGACCTGGATGGGGCACAGATCAAACTGGTTAAATAGGCCTGGCAAATCTTTATGCTTGCGGAGCGAGAAGGTCTTCCCCTGTTTTTAGGCGATTAAGGCAAATGGATACCCCCATCTGTAAGTGACATTATTCTGCTTGAGAGTCTCCAGCAACGGCCGAAGGACCCTCCTCCTCGCCAAGGTGGACCGGGAAAGATCTGAATAGAAGTGCAGGATTGCACCGTCAAAGTTCAGGGGGCCTTTTCTTCTTGCTGCTGCCATGATTGCTTCTTTTTCCTGAAAAAAGTGAATTCTGCAGATGACGTCTCTTGGGGGGTCGTTCTGACGAGGGGGGGGGGGGCGATTGCTCTATGCGCCCGGTCTATCTCTATTTTGGAGTCGCTGCCGGACGGCTCCCCCAATAACGTAGAGAAGATCCTCTGCAAGGTGGGAAGAAGGTCCTCTGCACGCGTCGCTTTGGGGAGCCCTCGTATACGTATGTTATTTCGCCGATTGCGGTTCTCCAAGTCCTCGAGATGAAGGGCCTGAGTAGCAGTAACTGATTCTTGTGCCTGCAAATGGCGCGTGAGTTGTTGAATGGAAGATTTGTCCTCCTCATGCTGCTCAACCCCAGTAAGCCTAGAGTCCAGTTGCTTAAGATCTCCACGTAAGAGCCTCACTTCTTCAGATAGCTTCTCCCCAAGCGAGCAGGTGATCGTGGTAAGATCTTCCTTCGTCGGCATAGACCGCAAATAGGCCCAGATATCAGACAGAGTGTTGTCAGGCGTGGAGGGGCCCGGGCTCACGGAGTCCTCCTCCCCAGCCGCCGTTTCTCTCATTCGCCCCCCCCGGGAGGCTCCCCCAGCGGAACCCGATTCACGAGCGGGTTCTACAGGCTTGGATATGTAGCGGTTCAAATCGCCTTGAGTAGTTGCCGCTGCACTTCTTGGTTGACCCCTGCTATCCTTAGGTTTGCTGCTGCCTCCCATTATCGGATTCCCTAAGTTGAGGGGAGGGTCCCGGAAAGCTTTGAGAGCACTTAAGTGAGGGGAATCCGGCCTTGGATGTTTGAGGGCACCCAGACGCAGGGAATTTGGGCCAGGGAGCTTTATAGGCGCTGAGGGGGAGCTGGATCAATAAGCTTTAAGGTCACTTCTAAGAGTTCCGGCAGATCCCGACTGCTTTGAAGGTGCGTTAGTGAGGGTTTCCAATCTCTGGGAGTATAGGGGCACTTCCGCGGGGCTTATCAGGGCCTAGTTGCTTTGAAGGTGATTAAGTGGGGGTTAACCAACCCAAAGTGCAAGAAAGGAGTTTGCGCGGAGAACGCCCGACTCCGATCACAGGGAGGGTGGCTAGATGGGGGAGGCCCGGGCCCGAGTGCTTTGAGGGTGCTCCGATAAAGTGTGTCTGGACCAGACTGCTTTGAGGGGGCTTCAGTTAGGGCTGCAAGAGACTGAGTGCTTCAAGCCTGATTAACTGGGGTTCCTCTGACTCAAAATGGATGGGGAAATCTCAATGAGGGCTGCCCGGCCCTGAATGCTTGTAGAAGCTTTAATAAAGCGCGAGCGCAGAAGGCTCCAGGATGAGGGATGTCCGGCTCAAAATGTTATGGGGCACCCTGATGGGGGATGTCCGTCCCAGTGTGTTTACAGGGGCCAACGCGGAGCTTCCAGCCCAGGGTGAGCAGGGGGATCTCAAAATACAACTCTCCTCCAAGAGTGCCAGGGATTAATAGGATAGCAGTATAAAGAGCCTTATCCGGGGGCCATGGGATCCGGTCACGGTTTGTGACTTCCCCTTACTGGCAGGGGGCTCTCCACTTCGACAGCTGGGCATGAGCAGGACTGCTGCTGATGACTTTAAATCTGCACTTCACAAGTGTAGGGTGAGCTGGCTGGCGCCGGACGCTGAGGGCCGCCACCAGCCCCACTCCGATATGCACCCAGGAGGAGGGGGGGAGAGGCAGCAGGGAAGGGTCCCCCAGCTGTCTAGGAACTAACGCCCCAGCCCTCCCCTCACCTCCGCTATGCTTGTCTTCTCCGCCACCTCGCCAGCCGAGTACAGGATCCAAGATGGCCGCCGCCACCTCCGCACGTTGCTGTCACTGCGATCCCTCTGATGCTGCTCCTGCTCGTGTCACGGGGAGAGGAGGTCCGGGGCCCATCGCCCACCCCCGCTTCTCACTGCTGCTGCACCGCTCGGCCCCGCTGCCTGATGCAGATGGGTGATGCAGGGAAGATGGCGGCTGCGACCATGCCGCCTCCTGTCCAGGCCAGGCCGCCGCTCCTCCAGCCACACTACGTCGCGAAAACAGACCAAGGTGGGTCGGTGGGTCCCCACGAACTGTGGGTGGGTGCTCCCAGGTGATAAGGCTCACAGGGCTCTGTGCTGAAAGCTAGTAAAAGCTGTAGCTGCCGGGAGCAGACTGCCAGCACGTCTTCACCGCTCCATGGCAAGCTCCGCCCCCGTCACAACATTTTTTGTGTTTTCTTGTTACAAATGTGTAATTTGAACAACTAAAACGTAGCTGAAACGCACTGTAAAGTTTGCCCCCTTTGTCCCCAGCAGTGATTTCTTGTAAATCCATCACTGTAAAAATGGCAATACAAAGTGGCGCTCACTGGCGCTGGAATAATCTGCAGTCAGGTCTGACACAGGCTGGTCAATACCTAGTGCAACAATCAAAGCATTTGGCGCTGCGACTTCTAGCACCACTGTAGTCCACAGCGCAGCGCCAGAAAAAATTTTGAGTATCCCAAGTTTTGTTCCCTGCATCCTGAATTGTGATGCCCTGCTGTGTGAATCCCCCCCCCCAGAACACTCATACAAACTCACCTTTCCCCAGTCCTACGGCGTTGTGCATATGTAATGCTCGGCGAACAGGTCTGTTTACATGCAGGGCTTGAGACACAGCAGTGAGAGCGGGCACATCCCCAGCAGCGTGTGTGCTCACACCCCGAAGATGCAGTTGCCCATTGTTTACATCGCCGAGGGCCCCAGAAAGAACCAGAACCCAGGGGGTTGGGGGGATTCACACGTCAGGGCATCCCGATGCTTCTGGGGAAGGCCAGTGGATTCCAGGGCCAGCCTTGGGTTTTGTTCTGCTTTAAAAATACAATGCACTGTTGTCCATCATTCCTAAAATAAAAATACAAATAACTCCTCGAGTTAGATTGGGCGACTTGGGAGGTTTCACACATCGTGCATCCCTGACTGGGGTGCACTGGGGGAAAGGATCAAAACCCAGGATAGTCAAAATCCTGGGTTTTGGTCCACTATAAGGTAGGTTTTAAGGGCACAAGGCATGGTCTGCCCTGGGTGTACTCTCCAATTTTGCTCACTCCTGCCTCCAGGCTTAAAGCAGACCTCTGGTCAAAAAAAAGAAAGTTTAGTAAATTGCTTCCCTTCTTATGATCAATGGCATAAGCAGTTTCAGAGAGCGTAACCCCGTGTAGATTGTTGTGGAATGGCATAAAGATTATTCACTCTTGAATTACATGGGGGGGGGCATCTTGTCACACACCTGATAGTCCTGTTTAAACATGAGAATTGGGGGGGGGGCGCTGTGCCAGCAACAATTCACACCAAATTGAGAGAGATATATGCCTCAGAATCAAGGAGAAGCTTGCCTGTAATTTTTTACACACAAATGTAGCAAAGGAAATCTGTGTGAGGGAAGCTGTTACAATGTAGAAGAGTTTAACTATCAGCAAAAGCAAAGATGAGTCATTACAGCTGAAGGCTTACTATTTCTGGCTAGAAATAAGAGATGATTGCACAGAGCAATGAGGCTATTTCAACTTTTTCAAAAACAGGTCTCTCATGTGTGTGGCAAGATGGCTTCTGTCATGCATTTTTAAAGTGGACAAAATGTGAGGGCCGCCTTGGATATTGATTGCACCCTCGTTCTTCTTGTCTGACTATTTGTAAGCCTAAGGTGTGCCACTACCTACCTATATTGCAATAACTAGAGCGGACAGAAATCCAGGACTTTCACCTGGGGCTCCCCGGTTTGGGGTGCCCCGTTGTGTGAACCTCCCCCCCACAAAACACCAAGCTCACTCACCTCTCCTCGAGCCTGCAGCGCAGGTGCAGCTGCTCGTCCAATCACCGTCTCCCGCTGCATATATTAATGTGTGGCTAGAGAAGCCAATCTGGGGGGTTGCACACAATGGGGCACCCCCAACCGGGGTGCGCCAGGGGAAAGGATCAAAAACCCCTCTCAATAAGCTTATGTCACCGATTGCCACAGAGGGTCTTTAGGGGAGCAATTTACTAAGCTTTCATTATTTGACTGGGGGTCCCGTTGACCTTTAAACCCTCCCAACAATGTAAAAGTAATGCTACTTAATGCATATTTAATAATAATACTAATAATAACAATTATTATAAGGTTTGTAGAGGACTGTAAAAAAATATGATACTCACCTTTTCTCCCCTGCATTTGTTTCTAAACATGTGTCCCCTGCCATGTGCACGACTAATGGCCCTCTGCTTGGCTCACCCCCTCCATTGAAGCTGGGATTGCTCCTAGCAGTGACTGACAGGGTACGGGGAGACGCCATGGACTTGTTTTCAAAAACAGACACATTTTCAAGCACCAGACCAGTTGCCATGCCCCGCTGTGTGACACCACAAGTTAGCCTCAGTACCACTGTACATACACAGGTTCTTGTCCAATCTGTCCATATACTGTGCATATTAAAGTGGACCAAAACCTGGGATTTTCACTATCCCAGATTTTGTCCTTGCCTCGGGGGAATGTATTGCTGGGCAGAGGATCCACCTCAGCTACAGGGGCACCAGGGATTTGGCTGGTGAGTGCAGCACAGGCATCCCAGAAAGGAAAGTGAATCCCAGGGAACTTTGGAAGATCACACAGTCGGGCAGCCTGAATCTGGTCGCTTTATCGCCCACCAGGGAGGTGGTTGGTCTACTTTAAAGGAGCACTATCGTGAAAAATGGCCCAATGAAGAAAATCCACATAAATATGCTGGATGGCGGCTGGAGGGGTCAAATATACACCTGGCATCAAGAAATATCCAGCCAGGATATTTTTTTTCTTTTAATGGAAATAAAAGGACATCCGGGTGACAGGCTCTGTCACCCCTGATACACTAAACCTGTCACCCCTGGATTTTATTCCTACCAGGAGAGACAAAACCACAAGCTTGGTGGGAGTTTTAATCAGTAATCAGTTTTAATCTCATTAGCCGATGTGTTTATATGTATTTTTAATGTTACACAATTTTGCGATAGTACTCTTTTAAGTAAATAATATTATACAGTACAGGTCTGCCCACTTGTAAAGGGGGAAATGCCATTTTGGGATGCCTGACCATGTGTACAGCAACAAGGTGCCCAAGACTGTGGACAACGTCCTAACTGCTTCTGCATTCCCCTCACTGGTGGCAGCCACTGGGTTTTACTGGGTGGGTTTGCACAGAACTGCCCGATACGTGAACCTGAATGGTACCATATAGTGAGGGGCCATGCATCCTGCTACTGTCAGCATGGTGGGGCATCCCAAATTGCTGCAGGGCTGAGCAGACATCCAGATATATTTGACCAAAGGTGTGGTTAAATGTAAAGTAAAAAAAAAAAAAATTACCTTTTCTACGCAGCTTGCTTTGTTGGTGAATACATGAAAGCAGTTGGAACAGTTTCAGTTTGAGGCTGGTTATATAAGGAAAAGGGGTCTTAGGGATTGGTCCTAAGGACTATCCCTAAGGAAACAGATCAGTCCTGTTTATGTCCCTACTCCCTAGAAACTATAATATGTTTGGAGGGGAAAGTGTCTATTCCTAGCTTGGAAAACCCTTAATTGATGGAGTATTTTCTGGGACAATGTCTCAATAATGTACTTTCAATATAGTTAAAATAGTATTTATTTTCACAAAGGTAGATCATACATATATTCAAGTATATGCCAAGTTTATCTTCACAAGTATGTTTTTTTCCACATATTTGCTGTGTATTTTTTTCACATAAATATTTTTTTCACATATTTCATGAGGTGCATTTCAAAGAGTTATATATAATACAGATAATGATTTCTTATCTGTTTCCTCTATAATGAGGTATCATTTGTTTTTACAGTTTATGTTATATAAGCCATAATGGCAGCAAGATATTTTGTAATTTCCCATGACTCACTCTGATGCGCTACTTTCACTTTCACATACAAGACACACCTTCATGTCACGAGAGGCAGCCATTACTGAGCACAATCTAAAAAAGGTGGATGCCTCCGACGTACTACACTGCATGAGTAGATACTGTACTGTAGAGCAGGGATTCCCAACTTTTCTCCTCAAGAACCACTTTACATTTTCTAATTAAACCGGATCTTCAGCGTGATTTAATGAAAAGCCCAAACTCTTAAAAAATGGTTCCCCAGCATCTAAAATTAATATATTTTACGTTTTTAGTCATTAACCTATTATTCTTTCCCCCATTGGGCTGCAACTTTGTTCAGGAATTTAGGATACGGGCGCCACCATCTTGACTCAGAAGCATCACACTTACTGAGGAGAGGAAACTGGGATAAGGTACAGGGGGGCGGGTTATAGCTGTGCTTTGCTCAGACAAAGTAGAGCTGGGCTCAGGTAAAGGTCAGCAGTCCCAGAATGCAGAGCAGCACAGTCAGAAGTCACTTCCTGCTTGCAGGCTGCCTGATAAGATGGCGGCTTCCATAAGCCGCCATCTTGGATGTTTAAAGGCTCATAACATGCAGTAGATGCAAGTAGGATGATTTTTAATGTGAGCAATCTGTATGTACAGGGTGTGGGAAACATATAAGATAGACTCTTATTCAGAGTGAAGGTCCGCTTTAACTCAAGTATCCCTGGGTGGGACGTATGGGTCCTGTCCTAGCCGCCAGTAACTACGTGCAGGAAGAAAGGGGAAATCCCCCCAATGATGACTTAAAGTGGACCTTCACCCTGAATAGGAGTATATTCTATATGTGTCCCACACCCTGTTCATACAGATTGCTCACATTAAAAATCATCCTATCTGCATCTACTACATGTTATGAGCCTTTAAACATCCAAGATGGCGGCTCAGGTAGTCTGCAAACAGGAAGTGTCTTCTGACTGTGTCGCTCTGCATTCTGGGATTGATGTCCTTTTCCTCACCCCAGCTCTGCTCTGTCTGCGCAAAGCACAGCTATAATCCCTTTCTCCTCTCCTTAGTATGTGTGATACTTCTGAGGCAAGATGGCGGCACCCGTATCCTAGAGTCCTGAACAGAGTTGCATCCCAGTGGGGGAAAGAATAATACGTAAGTGACAAAAAGCCTGAAATATATTAATTTTAGATGCTGGGGAATAGTTTTTTAAAGCGGACCTTCACTCTGAATAAGAGCATATCTTATATGTTTCCCACACCCTGTACATTCTGATTGCACACAATAAAAATCATCCTACCTGCATCTACTGCATGTTATGAGCCTTTAAACATCCAAGATGGTGACTCATGGAACATCAGGCAGCCTGCAAACAGGAAGTGCCTTCTGACTGTGCTGCTCTGCATTCTGGGATTGCTGTCCTTTCCCTGACCCCAGCTCTGCTCTGTCTGAGCAAAGCACAGCTATAACCCGCCCCCCTGTACTTTATCCCACTCTCCTGAAGCCCAGTGGGAGAAAGAATAATAAGTAAGGGACTAAAAACTTAAAATATATTAACTTTAGATGCTGGGGAATCGTTTTTTAAGGATTTGGGCTTTTCAATAAATCATGGTGAAGGTCCGGTTAAACAGCAAGACAGTCAACCCCTTTTACATTCCATGCAGAAGTTCAGTAAAAAAAGTTCTATCTGAAGGATTTTATTTCCTTTATGCTATATCTAATACTGGCAGCGTGGGGCATCCCAAATCAGTATAGCCCTTCCCAGCAAGCTCAGTACTGGGCACGCTGATACTCAGCACAGGCCGCACAATAAGTGACCGTTAAGATTTACAGGATGGCCTAGCAAATCACTATGCGCCCAGTAAACCTGATTGGTTGCCGGCAGTCACGTTTGCTGGAATGATGAAGAGATGAGCATCAGCAGGCCCAGTATCAGGTGTGCCGAGCCATGTTAGACAAGAAGAAGCCCCCCATGCTCCCAGTATGAGATATAAAACAGAGAAGGTACTGTAAAATCTTTCAGAGCAGACCTCAGTCCAAAAGTGTAATTTTATAAGTTCCTTAAAGAAGCATTATTGTGAAATTGTGTTAGAATAAAAACCTATATAAACATGTCGGCTAATGAGAGGAGGGGTCACTTATACACCCACACTGAATATAACTCTCTGCTTGTAAGAATAAAATCTAGGGGTGACAGAGCCCCCTTTCATTAAAAGAAAGAAAAACAAGCCTGGCTGGATATTTCTTGATGCCGGGAGTATAAGTGACTCCTCCCCCACCATCCAGCAAATTTATATGGATTTTTAGCATTAGGCCATTTTTTGCAATAGTGCTCCTTTATTAACGACCAGTCGGTCTGAATCTGGAGTCTAGAGGGTGTGTCTTGTGTATGTGAAATTGAAAGTAGCACCAGAGTGAGTCTGAAAGACTCCAGGGCTGGCTGACTAAATGCACCTGGGGCATCCTTATTCGGGATGCCCACTGTGTGAGCCCCCAATCGCATACCTTTCTGCTTCTCCCTTGCCACTATAATGGGCCGCATGCCGGGAGCTGTGCGTACTCAGATAGGCTGGAAGGACATGTGGCGGGGGTTGCACACTCAGCAGGGAAACCAGGGATGTGGATGCCGGTGCTCCCTATGCCGACACCAGTGCTTTATACTACGTCTTACAGGGGTGAACCCCACCACCCCTGGTTTCACTCACCTGCACTGTCATGCCTCTTGCATTACAATGTGGTCCAGCACCAATTTTGTAGTAGTAAAAGTAGTAGTAAAACTACTAAACCAGTAAAACTCACCCTTCTGGCATGCCACGGCACAGGCGTCACTGATGTTAGAGTGGCACATAGGCGGCTGCATTCCCACTCACGTCAGCACCCGGCCAGGTGGGGCAGCTGCCTGGGGCCACAGGCCTCCACTGACAGGGTCAGCCTTTGGGGTGTGCGAAGGCGCTTGAGCGGTGGCAGACTGGGAGGGGCCACATCTCCTCACGGCCCGCCAGCGATGACCGAGGTGGCGGTGCAACTTCTTTTTCCCACCGCGGGCGGGGACAACACTTTGCAGCAATAAGGTTCTGCTACTGCATGTGTGGTCCCCGCGGGGGAAAGAGGAAGCGGCCTCCACATCACGTGATAGGTGCAATCAAGCAGCAGGCAGAAACAAGGAGACCGGGAGTGCGAGCTAGGAGGGAAAGTACTTAGTAGTTTTTCTTTAAAGAAGGTTATATTTTCTTTTCTCAGGTCAGGTTTATAGGGGTTTGGTGCAATTCAAAGTAGACCAAATCGCATGATCCTTAGGGGGCATCCAGATTTGGGGCGATCTTCAGTGATATGACGCAACTCTTCACCACAAAGGGGCCACTCAGACCAGGGACCTGGAGCCGGCCCTGGCTGCGGCATACCATGCCAGCCACTCACAAGTACCTGGTGTGGGTATACGCCTAGCGGTGTTCACCATAGCAAGGTATCCTAAATCAGGATGCCCTAGGATGAGGAAATTGGCCGATCCTAGAGAATTTTAGATTCCAGTGGCGGTCTAAAAGTTTTTTAGTCTATTTTAAAGCAGTCCTTCAGTGAAGAATGACTTGACACCACTTTACTCCCCTCCCTTGGGCATCCAGTTTACCCACAGAACTCTGTGAAACTAGAAACAGGCAAAATACCCCTCCACGCCTACTATGTATTGCAGTGAACATACCACCAGCAACCAGCGTGGACAGCATCATATCTGCCTAGTGCCCTTGGACGGCATGGTCTCAGGGGGCCCCCTTGTGGAGACCGAGGGACATCCCAAATCTGGATGCCACCTAAGGATTATGCTATTTGGACCAAAACTCTAGTTTTGGTCTACTTTGAAGCACACCAAACCCTTTTAGACCTGACCTTGGAGTCTAAACTAATGTAGATCCTCCCAATTTTGGATGCCCCTGTATGTGACCCCTCCCCCTCTTTGTTCATTACTTTCCTGGAATTGGTGAATGCACTGTGGGACGGACAAACCAGGGGGGTTCTTTCACAAACAGGGGCATCCCAAATTAAGATACCCCTGTAAAGCGGACCAAAACTCAGGGGTGGAATTGCTTGCATAGTGGGTATGCCAGCGACCCCAGAGGGTTTCACACAGTAGGGTATCACAGATTGGGATGCTCCAGGGATAGGAAATCAGCTGGGGCGGGCAGCTTATATGCAGAACAAAACCCAGTAATTCCTCCCCTGAGTCCAGTCCTTTCAGTGGGCCCCCGGCAGCTGCCCCACCTTGCCGGGTGCTGACGCCGGCCCTGCTACTTGTCATGTCAAATGGCATGGATATGGCAGGTCTTCTGCTTTATATTACACCTCCAACGTGTGGGCATCCGAATCTAGAATTCCCTGGGTTGGGGGATATAGGACTACAAATCTGATTTAAAAAAAAAGGTAAAGTTAATCCCAATAATAGGCAAAAGTACAGCCTTAAAGCGGACCAAAACCCACATTTTCAAATAGCATCACCCAAATTGCTCCCTCCACAAGGACTACCTTTTACCAATTTTAGGTGCTCCTGCTTGACTCTAATCTCAGATTCCAGTGCTTGTTTTAGCTCTAAATCCCCACCTCCTCCATTCACTGCAATTGTTGTGTGTGGCAATGATGTCATTGCCACACCTATGAAATGACAGATCTCCTGCCATCTTACAGAGAGAGAGAGACAGGAAAAAAAGTGTTCCAGGTTGATTCGAAGAGTGAAAATATTAATTTCTAGTCCTACACCCTAAGAAGGAAATATTGGTAGAAGCTTTGGCCAAATGTATTTGACTAGTTTGGTGGCATTTGGTCCTCTTTAAGTGGTCTTTTCCTCTAGCATTGTTTTTTTATAGGATCAGTTAATGTAATATTGACTAATGCCAGAATTAGTATGTTAGCATTAAGTATTTGAAACCCTTATATACTTGTAAATTGCCATTTGTACCTAAAAAGTCACGTCCCTAAACTGCACCACCACCACTCTGAAACCAAGGTTGGTGTCTCTGCTGCTAAGGAGTTTGTGAGCGGTAACAGGAACAGGTACCGCACAGGCCTGGTTCACTGGTCCCCCCTCCCAATTGTTGCCGTCACGTGACGAAGAGCCTCCCCCTCGGTACATGCGGCAGCAGGTCACTGCTCTCTTCCCACCTGCTCACCCCCCCCCCCCCCCCCCCCTTGCCTGACAGCAGCACCTGAACCGATACGTCATTTCCGTAAACAGGGTGCAAGCTAGCAGAGGGCACCCATAGACACAGTACAATTCCTCGCTCACCCGCCAGATATGAACTGTGCCAGGAGATAGCAGCCGCCGCCGTCCCCCGGGAAAATACGCAGCCAGCGCTGTCAGTGGCTAAGCGGCCACTGTACACAGCAGCCAATCAGCGTGCGGGGGCGTGGCACTTACACAGATCGCTTGTCTCTGCCCGGGGGGGCGTGGTTGATGTCGAGGAAGGTCGCTGAGCTTATCGCGTCACTTCCGCTCTGAGTTTGTGGCGCTGATTTGCGGCGGGTGCGGAAATTCAACCACGACAATGGATGTGAGCGGACCGGACAGCGACTGGCGGAGCGCCGGCTTCAGGCAGAAGCTCGTTAGTCAGATGTAGGTGGAATTCTCCTCCCCTCGGGCCGAGTGACCGGCCTCAGTCACTAGTGCATGGCTGGCCACGTTATTCACGTGTGGGGCGACTCCAGCTCCCCAAGGACTCTGACCTAGTGCTTCCCGCTGCATGACAGCCGCTCACCTCTACTTCATGGAGCTTTGTATGACCTTACTACTCTACTTACCTAACCCGCCAGGGCTGAGCCCTACATTAGGAACATACATATTTTTAGCATGATGGGGGGCAGGAAACTGCTGCACACTGCACAGGCACACGTGTCCTATTGCAGGTGGTGTGGCTGTCACGTGCATGTGTATTCCATTTGTTTCCTGTCCCCCATCAAATTGTGCTCACTGGGAGAAGGTGATCATCTCTCTAATGCAGGGCTCCCTGGTTGCATAGACCCCCAACCTGACCCATTCCTGGTCCCAATTAAGTTCCTGGTCATTGCTTAGGGATGGCGTTAGCACTGGAACAGGGCAGATGCCCCACTTCACATGGTGTCACATGACTGCCTCTTCCCAATTGTCACTCCCTATCCCGAGGCAGCCCCTATGCAGGGCGCAGGGGTGTGCAGTAATCAGGACCGGCCATCCGTGAGGGGCAGACTGGCCTTCAGGAGATCTTTCTTTTTCCTCCTCTGTCGTTCCTTCTCTTTCTTTTTCCTCCTCTGTCGTTCCTTCTCTTTTCCCCCTCTGTCGTTCCTTCTCTTTCTTTTTCCTTCTCTTTCTTTTTCCTTCTCTTTCTTTTTCCTTCTCTTTCTTTTTCCTCCTCTGTCGTTCCTTCTCTTTCTTTTTCCTCCTCTGTCGTTCCTTCTCTTTCTTTTTCCTCCTCTGTCGTTCCTTCTCTTTCTTTTTCCTCCTCTGTCGTTCCTTCTCTTTCTTTTTCCTCCTCTGTCGTTCCTTCTCTTTCTTTTTCCTCCTTTGTCGTTCCTTCTCTTTCTTTTTTTCCTCCTTTGTCGTTCCTTCTCTTTCTTTTTTACCTCCATTGTCGTTCCTTCTCTTTCTTTTTTACCTCCATTGTCGTTCCTTCTCTTTCTTTTTCCTCCTTTGTCGTTCCTTCTCTTTCTTTTTCCTCCTTTGTCGTTCCTTCTCTTTCTTTTTTTCCTCCTTTGTCGTTCCTTCTCTTTCTTTTTTTCCTCCATTGTCGTTCCTTCTCTTTCTTTTTTTTCCTCCATTGTCGTTCCTTCTTTCTTTTTTTTTCCTCCATTGTCGTTCCTTCTCTTTCTTTTTTTTCCTCCATTGTCGTTCCTTCTCTTTCTTTTTTTTCCTCCATTGTCGTTCCTTCTCTTTCTTTTTTTTTCCTCCATTGTCGTTCCTTCTCTTTCTTTTTTTTCCTCCATTGTCGTTCCTTCTCTTTCTTTTTTTTCCTCCATTGTCGTTCCTTCTCTTTCTTTTTTTTCCTCCATTGTCGTTCCTTCTCTTTCTTTTTTTTCCTCCATTGTCGTTCCTTCTCTTTCTTTTTTTTCCTCCATTGTCGTTCCTTCTCTTTCTTTTTTTTCCTCCATTGTCGTTCCTTCTCTTTCTTTTTTTTCCTCCATTGTCGTTCCTTCTCTTTCTTTTTTTTCCTCCATTGTCGTTCCTTCTCTTTCTTTTTTTTCCTCCATTGTCGTTCCTTCTCTTTCTTTTTTTTCCTCCATTGTCGTTCCTTCTCTTTCTTTTTTTTCCTCCATTGTCGTTCCTTCTCTTTCTTTTTTTCCTCCATTGTCGTTCCTTCTCTTTCTTTTTTTCCTCCATTGTCGTTCCTTCTCTTTCTTTTTTTTCCTCCATTGTCGTTCCTTCTCTTTCTTTTTTTTCCTCCATTGTCGTTCCTTCTCTTTCTTTTTTTTCCTCCATTGTCGTTCCTTCTCTTTCTTTTTTTCCTCCATTGTCGTTCCTTCTCTTTCTTTTTTTCCTCCATTGTCGTTCCTTCTCTTTCTTTTTTTTCCTCCTTTGTCGTTCCTTCTCTTTCTTTTTTTTCCTCCATTGTCGTTCCTTCTCTTTCTTTTTTTTCCTCCATTGTCGTTCCTTCTCTTTCTTTTTTTCCTCCATTGTCGTTCCTTCTCTTTCTTTTTTTCCTCCTTTGTCGTTCCTTCTCTTTCTTTTTTTTCCTCCATTGTCGTTCCTTCTCTTTCTTTTTTTTTCCTCCATTGTCGTTCCTTCTCTTTCTTTTTTTTCCTCCATTGTCGTTCCTTCTTTTTCTTTTTTTTCCTCCATTGTCGTTCCTTCTCTTTCTTTTTTTTCCTCCATTGTCGTTCCTTCTCTTTCTTTTTTTTCCTCCATTGTCGTTCCTTCTCTTTCTTTTTTTTCCTCCATTGTCGTTCCTTCTCTTTCTTTTTTTTCCTCCATTGTCGTTCCTTCTCTTTCTTTTTTTTCCTCCATTGTCGTTCCTTCTCTTTCTTTTTTTTCCTCCATTGTCGTTCCTTCTCTTTCTTTTTTTTCCTCCATTGTCGTTCCTTCTCTTTCTTTTTTTTCCTCCATTGTCGTTCCTTCTCTTTCTTTTTTTTTCCTCCATTGTCGTTCCTTCTCTTTCTTTTTTTTCCTCCATTGTCGTTCCTTCTCTTTCTTTTTTTTCCTCCATTGTCGTTCCTTCTCTTTCTTTTTTTTCCTCCATTGTCGTTCCTTCTCTTTCTTTTTTTTCCTCCATTGTCGTTCCTTCTCTTTCTTTTTTTTCCTCCATTGTCGTTCCTTCTCTTTCTTTTTTTTCCTCCATTGTCGTTCCTTCTCTTTCTTTTTTTTCCTCCATTGTCGTTCCTTCTCTTTCTTTTTTTTCCTCCATTGTCGTTCCTTCTCTTTCTTTTTTTTCCTCCATTGTCGTTCCTTCTCTTTCTTTTTTTTCCTCCATTGTCGTTCCTTCTCTTTCTTTTTTTCCTCCATTGTCGTTCCTTCTCTTTCTTTTTTTTTTTTTTTTCTTTTTTTTTTTTTTTTTTTTTTTTTTTTTTTTTTTTTTTTTTTTTTCTTTTTTTTTTTTTTCTTTTTCTTCTTTTTTTTTTTTCCTCCTTTGTCGTTCCTTCTCTTTCTTTTTTTTTCCTCCTTTGTCGTTCCTTCTCTTTCTTTTTTTTCCTCCTTTGTCGTTCCTTCTCTTTCTTTTTTTTCCTCCATTGTCGTTCCTTCTCTTTCTTTTTTTTCCTCCATTGTCGTTCCTTCTCTTTCTTTTTTTTCCTCCATTGTCGTTCCTTCTCTTTCTTTTTTTTCCTCCATTGTCGTTCCTTCTCTTTCTTTTTTTTCCTCCATTGTCGTTCCTTCTCTTTCTTTTTTTTCCTCCATTGTCGTTCCTTCTCTTTCTTTTTTTTCCTCCATTGTCGTTCCTTCTCTTTCTTTTTTTTCCTCCATTGTCGTTCCTTCTCTTTCTTTTTTTTCCTCCATTGTCGTTCCTTCTCTTTCTTTTTTTCCTCCATTGTCGTTCCTTCTCTTTCTTTTTTTCCTCCATTGTCGTTCCTTCTCTTTCTTTTTTTCCTCCATTGTCGTTCCTTCTCTTTCTTTTTTTTCCTCCTTTGTCGTTCCTTCTCTTTCTTTTTTTTCCTCCATTGTCGTTCCTTCTCTTTCTTTTTTTTCCTCCATTGTCGTTCCTTCTCTTTCTTTTTTTTCCTCCATTGTCGTTCCTTCTCTTTCTTTTTTTCCTCCATTGTCGTTCCTTCTCTTTCTTTTTTTCCTCCTTTGTCGTTCCTTCTCTTTCTTTTTTTTCCTCCTTTGTCGTTCCTTCTCTTTCTTTTTTTTCCTCCATTGTCGTTCCTTCTCTTTCTTTTTTTTCCTCCATTGTCGTTCCTTCTCTTTCTTTTTTTTCCTCCATTGTCGTTCCTTCTCTTTCTTTTTTTTCCTCCATTGTCGTTCCTTCTCTTTCTTTTTTTTCCTCCATTGTCGTTCCTTCTCTTTCTTTTTTTTCCTCCATTGTCGTTCCTTCTCTTTCTTTTTTTTCCTCCATTGTCGTTCCTTCTCTTTCTTTTTTTTCCTCCATTGTCGTTCCTTCTCTTTCTTTTTTTTCCTCCATTGTCGTTCCTTCTCTTTCTTTTTTTCCTCCATTGTCGTTCCTTCTCTTTCTTTTTTTCCTCCATTGTCGTTCCTTCTCTTTCTTTTTTTCCTCCATTGTCGTTCCTTCTCTTTCTTTTTTTCCTCCATTGTCGTTCCTTCTCTTTCTTTTTTTCCTCCTTTGTCGTTCCTTCTCTTTCTTTTTTTTCCTCCATTGTCGTTCCTTCTCTTTCTTTTTTTTCCTCCATTGTCGTTCCTTCTCTTTCTTTTTTTCCTCCATTGTCGTTCCTTCTCTTTCTTTTTTTCCTCCTTTGTCGTTCCTTCTCTTTCTTTTTTTTCCTCCATTGTCGTTCCTTCTCTTTCTTTTTTTTCCTCCATTGTCGTTCCTTCTCTTTCTTTTTTTTCCTCCATTGTCGTTCCTTCTCTTTCTTTTTTTTCCTCCATTGTCGTTCCTTCTCTTTCTTTTTTTTCCTCCATTGTCGTTCCTTCTCTTTCTTTTTTTTCCTCCATTGTCGTTCCTTCTCTTTCTTTTTTTTCCTCCATTGTCGTTCCTTCTCTTTCTTTTTTTTCCTCCATTGTCGTTCCTTCTCTTTCTTTTTTTTCCTCCATTGTCGTTCCTTCTCTTTCTTTTTTTTCCTCCATTGTCCGTTTCTTTCTGCCAACCTGACTCATTCCTGGTCCCAATTAAGATTAGTCAGATCAGTGTTCACAAGCACTGGACCTAGCAGGGCAAATGCCGGGGCCCACTTCACATGGTGTCACATGACCGACTCTTTCCAATATTGAGTAGGTCATTCCCTATCCCGAGGCAGCCCCTATGCAGGACGCAGGGGTGTGCAGTAATCGGGACATCAGCGAGGGGCAGACTGGCCTTCAAAGATAGTTTTTCTTTCTTTTTTTTTCCTTCTTTGCCCTTCCTTTCTTTGTTTTTTTTCGTCTTTGCCCTTACTTTTTTTTCCTTCTTTGCCCTTACTTTTTTTTCCTTCTTTGCCCTTACTTTTTTTTCCTTCTTTGCCCTTACTTTTTTTTCCTTCTTTGCCCTTACTTTTTTTTCCTTCTTTGCCCTTACTTTTTTTTCCTTCTTTGCCCTTACTTTTTTTTCCTTCTTTGCCCTTCCTTTCTTTTTTTCCTTCTTTGCCCTTCCTTTCTTTTTTTCCTTCTTTGCCCTTCCTTTCTTTTTTTCCTTCTTTGCCCTTCCTTTCTTTTTTTCCTTCTTTGCCCTTCCTTTCTTTTTTTCCTTCTTTGCCCTTCCTTTCTTTTTTTCCTTCTTTGCCCTTCCTTTCTTTTTTTTCCTTCTTTGCCCTTACTTTTTTTTCCTTCTTTGCCCTTACTTTTTTTTCCTTCTTTGCCCTTACTTTTTTTTCCTTCTTTGCCCTTACTTTTTTTTCCTTCTTTGCCCTTACTTTTTTTTCCTTCTTTGCCCTTACTTTTTTTTCCTTCTTTGCCCTTACTTTTTTTTCCTTCTTTGCCCTTACTTTTTTTTCCTTCTTTGCCCTTACTTTTTTTTCCTTCTTTGCCCTTACTTTTTTTTCCTTCTTTGCCCTTACTTTTTTTTCCTTCTTTGCCCTTACTTTTTTTTCCTTCTTTGCCCTTACTTTTTTTTCCTTCTTTGCCCTTACTTTTTTTTCCTTCATTGCCCTTACTTTTTTTTCCTTCATTGCCCTTACTTTTTTTTCCTTCATTGCCCTTCCTTTCTTTTTTTCCTTCTTTGCCCTTCCTTTCTTTTTTTTCCTTCTTTGCCCTTCCTTTCTTTTTTTTCCTTCTTTGCCCTTCCTTCCTTTCTTTTTTTTCCTTCTTTGCCCTTCCTTTCTTTCTTTTTTTTCCTTCTTTGCCCTTCCTTTCTTTCTTTTTTTTCCTTCTTTGCCCTTCCTTTCTTTCTTTTTTTTCCTTCTTTGCCCTTCCTTTCTTTCTTTTTTTTCCTTCTTTGCCCTTACTTTTTTTTCCTTCTTTGCCCTTACTTTTTTTTCCTTCTTTGCCCTTACTTTTTTTTCCTTCTTTGCCCTTTCTTTCTCTTTTTTTTTTCCTTCTTTGCCCTTCCTTTCTTTATGCCATTCCTCCTTTTTTTCTTTAATGTATTACATTCATTCCTTTTTTTTCTACTCTCATTTTCTTGTCAGGCATCCCAGAATGGGGGGCTGAAACCTCGAGCTTCCCTGGAACTGGAAAATGAACCTTAGAGGGAAAGTCCCTAAAAGTACATCAGAGCAGTCAGTGGCACTTGGGTGGCATTGTTTGCACTCTCTGCTCTGAGCTCTTTGGACTTTCCCTTTAAGGTTGGACAAGAAGAATAACTGCAGCTTTCCTATCATGTGTGTCATTATACAATGCAATGGGCCTGCTGGGCGTCACATAATCCCGGAGCCGCCACTGTCCATGAGAAGTACGGGTCTGGAGCAATATCGCCCTGCAGCAATGGATGAGCTTGCTGTCTCTGGGGTAGGCTAAGCGAGGTTCTCTGTGAGCTCCTTCCTGGAGTTGCCTGTCAGGGTAGCTTGCAGTTACTGACCCTGATGGGCTCTCTGAATAAATGCAATGCCTTTTTTATTTATTTATTTGTTTATTGTATGGCTTTTAACATCCATATGAAGCAAAAAAATAACTGCATTCCATGAGACCACATGAACGTGCTTGCTCCCTTCAAATTACCTGCATTGGTTTATATGGTTCTAAGCATGTTTATTTCTTGTGAAAGAGGGAAATATGATTTAATTAATATTTGCTGCACATTAATCTCTAATATTTAAGCATATATGCCCAATGGCCATCAATCGGATACATTCAAATGGTCGCTGAGGCTCTCCTCATACATCCAGTGAAGTGTCCTAAGAAGAAATATGTTCCTTCAAATGCCTTGCACACACATAATCTATTGTGTGAGAAATTATCCAACACACAGTAAGATGTATAAATGAAAACAGGTTTAATTCACCAGCACGGTAAATAACCTTCACTAATCCAATATGTACCTGACGTTCCCCCTGATCACATTAAATATTACAGGCAGTAATAATAACTTAGTTACAGTACAATAATGGTATAATTAAGAGAGCGATATTTAGCCATTATGCTTCAGATAGGGGGGCCCGTCCTGCAACCAGCCTTCTAACTTACTAACACTAGGGGGAGTGGCCAGCATTCCCAGCCTCCTGCTTGTGTCTAAAGGATCTGCCTACAACCTGCCTCTGTGAGACTAGATATATATGCTATAAAGTAATATCATTCCCTCTATGCATGTTATCATATCATAGAAATTCATGACCCTCCTTAATTTCTTAGTTAAATGAACCCAAACACTAAATACATATACAGAGTCTGATATTATGTAGATTATCAGTCTCTGGCCAATACATATATGCTATGTTTAATATCAAATGAAATGTCTTATAATCTTGTATAAGGCTCTCATTAATATAGTCATAACTGACGACATATTTCAGGAGTTAAATCGCTCCACATAAATATGTGTATTTGAATGTCTGAGTTGGGGTCCACCCTAATTAGGAATTCAAGGATGACTTTTCAAGAGGAAATGACCTGCAGTTTAGACACCTTTGCTATTTAGGCACCTTGCTGGCAGCTAGGTGTGAATATAGTCTATTGTATTCATGGGACATGGTCTGTTTACTATAGACAAATGGCCGGATCTCAGGCTCACATCCTATTTGAATTTGGGGGATATGTGTAAATATACCTATAATTATTACACTTCCTTTCCCCTTTAACATCTTGCCTAAAGTAAGTATATATAGTTATACCTGGGTTACATAGAATGGCGAAGAAATGACGAGGAAATTAGCAGGTGTTGGTCCGCTTTAAGTTTGATTAGGAAGGAAGTTGGTGCTGTGGCTTTGCTGGGAGCATGTATGAGGCTCTGTGTCTGTGTTGAGCAGTGGTATCTCACAATTTTGCAACCGAAAAGGTTTTAACAGCAGGGCTCTGCAATTCATCCAGAGCTGAAAAAGTTACTGGACTAATTTGTTTCTTCAAGCCCCTGTCCAGTCATTAATACAAAACATTTGTCCCCCACAGATCTTCAATTCAACGCCAGTGTTAAAGCAGGACACAACCCGATATTTTGACTATCCCAAGTTTTGTTCCTTGGGCCATCCTGATTTGAGATGCCCCAACTGTCCTTTTGAACATTAATAGGGCATTGAGGATTTTTTTGGTATGTTTTAGAGACTAATCCCATTTAATGCATCTTTTTCAGCGATGAAGCCATGCGCAAAGCAGGCGTTGCACACAACAAGTCTAGCAAGGAGATGGAGAGTCACGTTTTTTTAAAAGCAAAATCCCGCGTAAGTAACTTAAATTGTCTGTAGGGCTTTGCTTTGCTAAATTTTAGTGATGTTTTCACTGCTGACACTGTCACAGGCATAAGTGCCCTGAAAAAAAAAAACCTTACCTTCCAGTAACTAGGAATGTTGCCTGATATAGGCGTAGAGGCATTTGGACATTACCGTATAGAATTTCTTTTTTACATCAGTGGCATGTGTTCTACTGTACTTTAAACAGTGCATTTGTACCTACTAATCCCTTTTTTATGAAATCTGTTTATTTTGCCTGGCCTAGCTGTTCTGGCACATGACTTGATTGGCCCATAATGCTATTACATATGTTATGTAGAGTGTCATAAAAGGGGTGCATTTTCCAACATATTGGCGAGCCTGTGGTTTCAAAAAAACGTCCTTTCACTAGATGCTCTACAGAAGGGGGGATGTCTTTTAGGTGAGAGGCAAGGATGGTGTGACTCTACAGATAATGGAGTTATAGGAACCCCACTTCTATGTCTGTTTTGCTGGTACAGGAGATACCTATTATAAGGTAGGCCTCCTTCCATCGTCATTCAACAGGCCTAGGCTGTATACTTCTTTCACCCTAGCTGCAATGTGGCTAAATATGCTCGCTGAGAATCTAGGAAAATGGCTTCTGTATATATTACGTTTCCTGTGAATAAAGGAATGTTAACCAACTTGTTTGTTCTGTTTGATTCCAGGAAGAGTATTTGTCGTTGGTGGCCAGACTGATTATTCACTTTCGTGATATCCGTAAGTTATGCAAGCTTACCGTGCGATTCAAATTAATGCAAATATTAAAATAATTAAAATACACAGAGCAAGTGATTAGTTAACAAAAAATACAATTATTATAAATTGCCCCAAATCAGCCATAAAAAATCAAAGTCCTTTAATTATATACATGAGTTTAATGAAGTCCCAGAAATTGACTTGTGGTGTTAAATTTTCAAACTGCAATTTATGCCGGATATCCCAAATCTCATGCAGCAGGCATTCAATAGTGCTCAAACACATAGGTATCAGCCACCGCGTGCGCACCACCTATTTTTGGTACCCTTACCAGGTGGCGTATATTGGTACGCCTGAAGAATAAGCCACTCCTTGCTCCGTAGCTCTATTCAATTCAAATCTGATCCTCTTGTTGTTTAGGATGAATGCCCATAGATTTTGGGCTTGAAGGTGGCTCAATGTGGGTTTTTGCATGAAAGAAATCAATGAAGGAAATATATAGCGCAATATCGCTTTTAATAATAAAAACCTCTAAAAGGTTAAAAATGTGCACTCACATTTAAAATCCTTGATGTACAGCATATAATAACAAAGGCGAAGCTCTCGCCCTACTTTCGTTTCACGAGGGGGAGAGGGAGTTCGCTTTCAAAAATTGCAAGATTCCTTTGTTGTATTAGTGCAGGGGTCCGCCTAGTCGCCGTCAACGCGTTTCACTGCGTAACGCAGCTTTATCAAGACTGGCGGCGCGGCGGGCTGTGCTGCAATTTATGATGTTGGAAAAGGGGGCAAGGTCTGTGTGATGGATGGCACGTCAGAGATGATCTTGCTCATGATTGGTTAGCTCCCTGTGTCTGTCTAAATATTTAGACTTAGACGTCAGAGGCTGCGTGCTCTATGATTGATCAAAAGTTTCTGAACTCAGCCTGTCAGCTGGCTTCGCAGCGCTGACTTGTGAGTCAGCGTGTTTGTTGTTATAGCAACGTTGTCTTAATTAGGGCTTGTCAGAGCTGCCTTGTATATCAAAGCATAGCTGTGCCTTAGAACAGCAGCATCAGCCTCTCTGACACAGCAGTGCTGACTGACAACTTCATATGTTAGCAAATGCAGCAACGTTGTCCGATCTACAGTTGCCATGTCCTCTGCATTGTAGCCGTGATCTCAACCTCCACTGCTTAGAACAAACACATTAGGTGCCAATCATTATTCAGATGCCATGCTAGAGAAGCAGTACATTCTATCCTCCCGCTGATTTAAAGGGGCAGTAGCCTTCTAGTAGTGCAGACATGATGATGCTGCTGCCAAGGCATTGTTCCACTCTAGGCGCATTTCATTATTGTAACCCTAGAGGGCTTAGCTTACTAGATGTTAATCTGTAATATCTCAATTATTTGATGGGCTAGCCATAAAGACCTAAAGAGGATCAATAATAGATCCTAATTGTTAGCCAGATGCTGAACCATAGGTTAACACAGAAGCCATGTCTTAAATACTAGTTATGGACCATGGGCAGATGCCAAAACCGAAGATTGGATGAAAGCCTTTCCTTACATTAATTTCTAATAGGAAATATATTCTAAGTATGTCACACACCCCACTTCAAACATTAATTATTACACTTGGGTTAACTCACCGCTAGGTGGCAGCATTGCCGAGAATCTCCAAAAAATTCAACAGGCCCCTCCCGGTCTATACATACCTGGTACCTCCCAAGAATCACCCAGTGTTGTTCTCTGCAAGGTGGCGACAAGACAGAAGAAAGAAGTCTCCTGCTTGCAGGTATCCGGGGTATCCCCCCGG
>JAQIHN010000783.1:0-26032 GCA_027917425.1 Gastrophryne carolinensis
CTGAAGAGCCCCGGGGGGGGGGGGGGGGGGGGGGGGAATCGGAGGCCCCCTCGGAGAAGAGGAGAGCCGGCCGGATCGAATGAGAGGTCAGGTGAGTGTTTTATGTCAGAATCAATACTAGAAAGGAAGAATCTATTCAAGTATTGTTGAATGAAATATCGCAATACTTGACAGAATCGATTTTTTTCTACTAACGAAGTTTGTGTAAGAGGGAGCAGACGGTAGCAGCAAAGACTAGGCCAAAAGTAGATCAGGTGGCAGTCACCTAGGACCTAAGGAGGCAGCAAAATGCCAATGTACCTACTTGTGCGAGTTGGCCTGTGATGTGCCATCTGGAGCTATAAAAGGGGGAACCAAGGCCTGGTACTGCGTGATGTACTATGACTGTGCTACAGGAACTACTGCTAAAGTATGTAAAGTTGAAGTTGGTGCCCAATAAAATAACTGTAAGCGTTCTTAAAAAATAAGTCTTGGACTGTGTTTAAACTCCTGCAAGATTGTGTGTAGGCTTGCCAGCACTCATGTCCTACTGATGCCACACTGGACACTTCAGGGTCCGAGAAGAACCCATTCCATGCACCCCCTGCCACTGTGCAGCACAATGTTCCCTTTTTTACCTGTGGAATTAGAAGTGGTGTTGACTGTTGACTGCTGAGATGGTGGATCTGAGATTTCTACTGAGACAGTGAGTCCTCCAGCTGCTCTCCTTCTCCGGCTGGATCCCGCTGGAATGATCTTGGTAATACGAATCTTACTTGCTGGAATATTTAGGAAAAGCGCCAAGTTCTGCACCAGATTAGCTCCATAAAACTGGTCCACAGTCATGGCGGGGAAATTAAAGGCAACAACAATAAGGGGAGTTGTGCGAATTTCCACTGGAGTGGATCCTCGGACCAGGATGTACAGCATTTTATAGTCATTGTCAAAGAAGTTCTCTCCATTTACAGAGGAGTTCAGCTGTGGCATGTATTGTCCTTTGAAAAAAGATCACAAAAATAGATGTTACAAATCTGGGCACATCAGTTTCTATACCTTTTTAGTTTAAACCGGACCTTCACCATGATTTAATGAAATGCCCAAACTCTTAAAAAAATGGTTCCCCAGCATCTAAAATTAATATATTTTAAGTTTTTAGTCACTAACTTATTATTCTTTCCCCCACTGGGCTGCAACTCTGTTCAGGAATTTAGGATACGGGCGCCGCCATCTTGACTCAGAAGCATCACACTTACTGAGGAGAGGAGAGTGGGATAAGGTACAGGGGGGCGGGTTATAGCTGTGCTTTGCTCAGATAGAGCAGAGCTGGGGTCAGGTAAAGGTCAGCAGTCCTAGAATGCAGAGCAGCACAGTCAGGAGGCACTTCCTATTTGCAGGCTGCCTGATAAGATGGCAGCTTCCATAAGCCGCCATCTTGGATGTTTAAAGGCTCATAACATGCAGTAGATGCAGGTAGGATGATTTTTAATGTGGACAATCTGTATGTACAGGGTGTGGGAAACATATAACATAGACTCTTATTCAGAGTGAAGGACCGCTTTAACTTTTTGGATCACTGAGAAATTAGCTGTTCCATTTCACATAAATGATTTGAATCCTGGTTGAGGGCTACAATGAATAGGTTCAGAATTGTATCATTTGGAATAAAGATTTTCTACAATAATCTGGATACCCATCGTCGCCACAAACTCCACTTTATGTCCTTTCACCACCCTCCTACATGCATATGTAACAGTCCCCATATTCTAGCAATGTACATGCTGATTGGCTATCTCTCTAAATATATGAGTCCATTAATTTATAGCCCCCCCCATCAGTCCCCCCCATCTTAACCATGTTCCTAATACTCCTGCCATCTAAGCTCCCACCAATACTTAAACTATTTTACCAGTGGTGGTGCTGCACAAATGTCACAGCACATTCACACCACAATGTCACACCAAGCCACCACTGCTACCGCTGTTTGCCAATGCGCCCCTCCTATATCACTCTCCCTGCAATTGTCCATCTTTCCTGTGTCTCTAACTACCTTTACATGTAAATTCTATTTACCCCTCCCACTTTCCCCACCTTGGCTTATCTTACTGCTTGTGGATCTGTACTGCCTGCATTGACCTTGGCTTGGAGCTCAACCATTCTCCTGCTATCATACAACCTACTATTCACTTTTAGCTTGTGGGCCTCAACCCAGGGACACCAGGCAGCCAAGTCTATCTCCCAGGTTCAGGGTCGACCCATGTCACCCTCCTTTTCTCACAAATGTGACATTAGTTTTGTAAAATTGGGGTGATGATCCAGGAGTGTGGTCGATGTTCTGCTGGTGGCTTTACACTGTAATCACCACACTCACAGTTCAGGCAGCCACCAGCGGTTGTCTGTGGAGCTGCCTGGACATCAGGAATTACCGTATTGATATAGGGGTGATTGGGGTAAATTCTGCACACTGCCTGTAATTAGGTGATTGGGGGGTATTCAGCCCGCCTGTTATTGGGTGATTGAAGGGGGGTACTCTGCACGCTGCCTTTTATGGGGTGATTAGGAGGGGGTATTTTACCTTTAGTAGAGGATTTTTTACTGTAAGAGCAGTGAGACTATGGAACTCTTTGCCAGATTTTTGTGGGCATGGACACTAAAGGAATTCAAAAGTGGCCTGAATCCCCATTTAATAACAAAAGCAGCTTTGGCTACTAGACCACTGGAATGAGATAAACAATGAGATAAAGTCTTTATTCAGCCTTACATACTATGATACCGATGAACCTTCAACATCATGAACAAGACTATTGACTATATTCACAAAAATAGAAGAAGCGCTAAAAATCAAAGACACAAACAGTGATACAGCCACAAACAAAACAAAAAATCAAAAAAGTGAAAGAGCAAACAGGGCTCACATGGGAGCAAGCCAGATATATCTGGAGAAAGAGAACAAGGACACTAGAGGCCATAACACAAAGACAAATTCTAGACTCCCATACCACTGCAAACATCAACATTAACATGGGTTTCCTTACCTTTGTACGTTGGAGCCTGAGTTGTATAATCAGTTCCCTTCCATACTACATTAGTTGGGGTAACAAAGGAGTTGTTGACATACACATCCAAACGTTGGGGATTTGAGAAGAAGATCCCGACAACAACAGACTGAAGAAAAACAAAAAAAACACGACGAGACATCAGAATCGAAAACATAGCATAAAGCCAATGACCAAAGCAAAATGATGAGAAGCCAGTGAAACATCTACTGTCACAAGGCCTCAAGTCTCTGTAGCAATGCTTGATTCTCCCTTTGAACAATCATTTGTTATTTTGCTGTAAGTTTGCATTATGTATAATATGGCAATACTGATCAATATACAAATCCAGCAAATATCCACCATTCTCCTTATCAACAGTAGGCAGCCACTTAGGCTTCTCAACCTCTAACTAAAAAGCCACCATGAACCACCACTTTTGTACCTTCACCCCCTGGATACTGCCACGTGTGCCCACCTATAGCCCCAATTAGCTGCCATATGTGATTCTTTACTAACTACCTCACCAGACAGAGTAGCAAGCCATTTGAGAGGGGAGTCATATCCTAACTAAGTAGGACAAAAGAGACAGATAGGTCCTCCATTCAATGGTAAAAGGAAAAGATACACTTTCCTAAACAATTCAAGGAAAGGATCCGCTCAAGGTCAAAAAGAATATTTGGAGACCCCACTCACCCAGGTCACCCCATCTTCATTCTCCTACCCTCTGGACGGAGGTACCGAGCTATCTCGTCCAGGACCACCCGCTACAAAAACAGTTTCTACCCACTAGCTGTTAAAGCACTGAACAACCAACTTTAAGAATCCTGCAATAACTTTCGGTCCCCAGCGCATAACCAGTTGCAAACGTATTGTCGAATGTAACTAAAGCCCCTTGTATAATATGTATATCTAGTTGTATAATATGTGTTGTGTATATGTATATCTAGCAAATGTTTGAACCCCTCGATGTATATATTGTGTCCAGCAAATGTTCAACCTCTATGGAGATTCCCCCTTCCAAAAAATATTCCTTGTATGTATTCTATACCTACTTGGCGACAAATAAAGTATTCGTAAAGTAAAGTAAAACAGAAATCATTTTTATGCAACATACAAACCAAAATTAACAGGATTACCGATCATTCTTAGTGAGAAGGCAGAGCCATGCAAATCATTTTTTACCATACTGAGCACTCAGACTCATTCAGATGTGCAATGCACAAATATGGCTTTTGAGATATTCTTTCCCTACTTGTAGACACGTGTAGGTTCTTTAGGAAAAGAGTGATTTCTCAAAACAAAAAATATTTGCATGGCATGCCTTGCGCTGATGGGGCTTATACAGCCCAAAACACACAAATAGCAGAAATATGGCTGTCTAAGATTAAAAAGCCATCTGAGCATTTAAATTCTCAGCAGTTCTGAGAACTCAGTTTGTAGAAAAGAGGCATAAAGAGATTATGTGCGTAGCTCCTTATATTTGATAGGTAATCCTATTATTCCAAGTTAGTATACGTCAATTTCTTTTTACCTTCCAACTAAAACATTAAACGTGAGCCCCCCTTGCTCCTGTTACCTATGAATTTCCCCAGTTTACACCGACCTGTGCACCCATATAAGCGCACACACGCTCCCCAGCAAGCAACTAAATGTGTCTCTCCAAGCAATAACTGATATGGACTCAGATATCATCTCTGCACCCACAGCAGGCACATTCTTTATAAATGCCCCATTGCACACCAGCAAGGAGACATAAATGGGCTTTATCTCTCTCGTAGAAGATTTGATACTATGAATACAGGTAGGTTGCTAGTGCATCTGTTCTGACCTGATAGTGGTCTTGAATAACCCACAATGCAGTGGAGTCCAAATTAGCTTCTTGCTGTTACCTGAAGTTCAGGTTTAGGCACAACTCACACGCCTAATTCATCAGAACTGAAACTTGAATCTTAGATATTGATGTGACTTATACCCAAACCAAAAGGCAAGCAACCTTTGAGTATTCATGGATACTGAAACCGATGCAGGACTCTCAGTTTAGTCTTTCCCCATACACTATTTCAACACTAAGAACATGTACCACATATTGGAATGCTACCATGTGGTTTCTTCCTTGGATTATTCCATAAGAAATGAATAAAAGCTACAAAGTTATTACGAAGAAACAGCACATTACATTTTGACATGTTGCAGTAGGGCTCGGTCATGATTCCTGTGATTTCCTTGCATTGAATTTATTTAGACAGAGTATTTTGGGGACAACATTTAGTCATCAGTTACACAATCCTTACTTTGGTGTTGTCAACGTTGAGTAATTTTAAGCGGAGGTTTTGGGGGCTGGTACTAGTGAAATAAATGTCGAATGACTTATTAGTTGCCACTATAGCGTGAAACAAGGAGACTCTTTTCTGACAGGTATATCCGGAGCACCAGCCATGGTCTTGGGGTCCTGTAAGAAGAAGAAAATGCTGACCTGTATGGGCCACCAACAAAACTCATACTGAAAGTACAAAATATAACATCAATGTGGGGGGTGAAGTCATTTTTCTAGACTTACTGTATCAAAGTGTCAGTTATAAGAATTGTCTCAAAAGGGAACTGATGAAGTCTGAAAATATTTTTGGCTCACTTACTAGGACCCCTGATTGGCCCCTGGCAACCCCAGTGGATATGTCCCACAGCATTTACCATTAAAGAAAGACAGAGATCTGGCTACATACTCTACCAAACCCAGTTCCTGGTGCTCACAGCAGCTAAATACAGCATAAAGTACAGAAGGTATGTCTCTTCTGTGCAGTACATGTACCTGCTGAGGAAGTCCTAAACTAGGTGGTAGCCCGATCTTGATCGTTCTGTAGTGGTACACACTACAGGGCATTCCAATTCTCAATGCCCCTAGGGACCTTTGTAATCAAGCCAAAAGCCTTTTTAGATATTTGGTTAATGTTAAAGTTAAAGCTAGTTTAGTTAGGTGGTTTCTTTCAATCCTTGGGCCTGGTGTACTTACCATTAATAAGGTCAATATAACCATTTCCTAAAACAGCTACTGGAGAAAGCCGCCTTGTCTCTGTATCTGCGTCCAGGCTCTCAATGACCAGCATCTCATAGTTCAGGCCGCTGCATTTGTAGCTCTCCCATGATGACATATACACACAGCTGCTGTCTCTGATAATTCCTTTATAAAGAGGGGAAAAACATATAAAATAAATGACAATGATAAATTAATATAATACCCTAGTTTTCAGAGAAAAGATATTTCTCTAGAGCCGCGCTACACAATTAAAAAAACAATTAAACATTAAAACATTAAACCATTAAACATTAATATTGCAGAATTCTAAAAGTATTATAATAATCCAGCGCAGGAAGTCCAAAAGGCTATGTCAGTAATAGCCTCACAAATAGGCAATAAATGATACTATGCAATTGCATAGAAATGACTCCGCGGGATAACAAAGGGTTAAAAGTCTCTGTAAACTTCACCAGTAGTGCTCATCTTATATCACGTGACCCAGCCACCAGTGTTAAGTTGCACGTACCAGATAGAAAATTAGGAAAGGCCCATCAATATTAATGTCGGCTCCTCACAGGTACTCAATATAATCTTGTTCCACTAAGTAGCCTCCGTTCTCCCAATTATATTTTCTCAGTAATATGTAAGGGAAAAATCAAAGCGCATACATAGCATAATAACGTCTTCCAATGGTTAAAAGTAAAAGAACTTTATTGCGCTTACCCTCCAGCAGGTTAAAACATTCATATAAAAACAATCCAGCAGAAAGCACCTCTCAGGTCTTCCTATGTTCCTCCTTGGGTCGTCCAATAAGATCAAAAACCTCGCCACCCCGGCCGTGGGTAATGCGAGACAAAAGCGAAACCGCTGCTAGTGTCGGTCAGATTGAGCGTGATGACGCAGTGGAGGGTCCCGCCCAACGCGTTTCGTCGATTCTGACTTTCTCATTAGGCAGCGGGCCCTCCACTCCGTCGTTAATTTATTCACCTCACTGGGTGACGCCTCCAAAGAATTTAACTCCTCGTGTACTTGCCTCATATGTTTGCTTGCTATCCATTACACAAAACAACAAAGAGCGCAAGTGGTAATAACAGCGCACTATTTCCCAAAGCTCTGGGTCACTATTCATTACTATCTATATTAGAAGATAATTTGTCATTAATTCTAATATATGAATTTTATATGTTTACAATGCCAATTCATTATGTTTATAATGACATTAAAGTGGACCCACATTTATATCCACTATTATCTACATAAAATGATGGGTAAGAAGGAGAAGGGGACAATTTCCACTCCAACCTAATTTAAATAAACCATTATACGGAATTAAAAGGTTCATTACTATACTTACTAATGTATTAATACAATTGCACATAAAATCCAAGCAATTGATAAAAGAGGAGGGGGGAGGGGAAGGGGGGGGGGGGGTGAGGGGGGAAAGGGGGGTAATTGGGATTCCCCAAGGAAGAATATAGTTAGACCCCCCCAATTCACTAATATCAAGGTTAAGAGTTATATAACACATGATTAATACTCACTATACAATTAATCAATTAAACTCCAGATCCACATTAAAATACTAATATCAAGATAACAAAGGACTAATAAGATATTCCATCAAACCACCACTAGGACATAAGAGACTAATTATTTCCGATAAAACAATTGATGTCAAATTCAATATTCAAACCTGACGGGTGCATTGTTTTCATTTTAAAAATCCATCTGGATTCGGCCTGGGACAGAGCTCTTATAATGTTACCTCCCTTAAGGCTTCTGATAGCCATCCAAATCCCCATAAATCGCAATCCCTTGGGGTTGCAGTTATGGACCATTTTAAAATGTGCTGATAAGCTGTGTGTTTCAACTCCCTTTCGAATATTGTACATATGCTCTCTCAACCTTATTTTCAATGTCCTACCTGTTCTCCCTATATACTGCATGCCACATGGACATTCAAGTAGATATACCACATTTGTGCTAGAGCATGTGATAAATTGATCGATCTTAAATGTTTCATTTAGGGCTCGTGAAGTAAAATCCTTAAAGGACCTGGGCATATCTTCTCCTAATATTTTACAGGCCATACAACGTTTACACCTGTAAAAACCTTTCATTTCACATAACATACCCTTGTTCTTAGTTCCCATAGGTTCAACATAACTTTTAACCAATCTGGTACCCAACGTTGGGGGTCGGCGGTAAATTATTTTGGGTTTCTCCGGTAGCTGCGGGCCCAAAACTTCATCATTTTTTAATATATACCAATGTTTATCTAAGATCTAAGATGAAGTTTTGGGCCCGCAGCTACCGGAGAAACCCAAAATAATTTACCGCCGACCCCCAACGTTGGGTACCAGATTGGTTAAAAGTTATGTTGAACCTATGGGAACTAAGAACAAGGGTATGTTATGTGAAATGAAAGGTTTTTACAGGTGTAAACGTTGTATGGCCTGTAAAATATTAGGAGAAGATATGCCCAGGTCCTTTAAGGATTTTACTTCACGAGCCCTAAATGAAACATTTAAGATCGATCAATTTATCACATGCTCTAGCACAAATGTGGTATATCTACTTGAATGTCCATGTGGCATGCAGTATATAGGGAGAACAGGTAGGACATTGAAAATAAGGTTGAGAGAGCATATGTACAATATTCGAAAGGGAGTTGAAACACACAGCTTATCAGCACATTTTAAAATGGTCCATAACTGCAACCCCAAGGGATTGCGATTTATGGGGATTTGGATGGCTATCAGAAGCCTTAAGGGAGGTAACATTATAAGAGCTCTGTCCCAGGCCGAATCCAGATGGATTTTTAAAATGAAAACAATGCACCCGTCAGGTTTGAATATTGAATTTGACATCAATTGTTTTATCGGAAATAATTAGTCTCTTATGTCCTAGTGGTGGTTTGATGGAATATCTTATTAGTCCTTTGTTATCTTGATATTAGTATTTTAATGTGGATCTGGAGTTTAATTGATTAATTGTATAGTGAGTATTAATCATGTGTTATATAACTCTTAACCTTGATATTAGTGAATTGGGGGGGTCTAACTATATTCTTCCTTGGGGAATCCCAATTACCCCCCTTTCCCCCCTCCCCCCCCCCCCCCCCCCCTTCCCCTCCCCCCTCCTCTTTTATCAATTGCTTGGATTTTATGTGCAATTGTATTAATACATTAGTAAGTATAGTAATGAACCTTTTAATTCCGTATAATGGTTTATTTAAATTAGGTTGGAGTGGAAATTGTCCCCTTCTCCTTCTTACCCATCATTTTATGTAGATAATAGTGGATATAAATGTGGGTCCACTTTAATGTCATTATAAACATAATGAATTGGCATTGTAAACATATAAAATTCATATATTAGAATTAATGACAAATTATCTTCTAATATAGATAGTAATGAATAGTGACCCAGAGCTTTGGGAAATAGTGCGCTGTTATTACCACTTGCGCTCTTTGTTGTTTTGTGTAATGGATAGCAAGCAAACATATGAGGCAAGTACACGAGGAGTTAAATTCTTTGGAGGCGTCACCCAGTGAGGTGAATAAATTAACGACGGAGTGGAGGGCCCGCTGCCTAATGAGAAAGTCAGAATCGACGAAACGCGTTGGGCGGGACCCTCCACTGCGTCATCACGCTCAATCTGACCGACACTAGCAGCGGTTTCGCTTTTGTCTCGCATTACCCACGGCCGGGGTGG
The DNA here is from genome assembly GCA_027917425.1 of Gastrophryne carolinensis. Classification (NCBI taxonomy): domain Eukaryota; kingdom Metazoa; phylum Chordata; class Amphibia; order Anura; family Microhylidae; genus Gastrophryne; species Gastrophryne carolinensis. The sequence continues at coordinate 9,746 of JAQIHN010000783.1, forward strand.
CGAGGTTTTTGATCTTATTGGACGACCCAAGGAGGAACATAGGAAGACCTGAGAGGTGCTTTCTGCTGGATTGTTTTTATATGAATGTTTTAACCTGCTGGAGGGTAAGCGCAATAAAGTTCTTTTACTTTTAACCATTGGAAGACGTTATTATGCTATGTATGCGCTTTGATTTTTCCCTTACATATTACTGAGAAAATATAATTGGGAGAACGGAGGCTACTTAGTGGAACAAGATTATATTGAGTACCTGTGAGGAGCCGACATTAATATTGATGGGCCTTTCCTAATTTTCTATCTGGTACGTGCAACTTAACACTGGTGGCTGGGTCACGTGATATAAGATGAGCACTACTGGTGAAGTTTACAGAGACTTTTAACCCTTTGTTATCCCGCGGAGTCATTTCTATGCAATTGCATAGTATCATTTATTGATAAATTAATATAAATCTATAGAGAAACATCTATACAACTACTAATGTATTGAAGGGATTCCGACGCTAGGAACAAAAAAAAAATTAAAAAAACCAAAAAAAATCTCTTTGCACTCTATTCGTAAGAAGTAATGCAAAAGATTTGGAATAGCTCAGTATATTGTCTGAGTACCTAATTTTTGATACCTGTGCACTGATTTGGGTGAGCCGCTCGACACACAATAAAGTGCAAAAGAAAAATCGCCTGCACTGTGTGTTGGGTGTGTCGCTGGCTGAGGTGCAGAATGTTTGTATATGTAACCCCTAGAGGTTCGAGTTTGGCAAGTTTGGCCAAACCTTGAGCAAAATTTTGGTTCGGGTACTCGAACCTGACCTGAAATCAATGCAGACCTAAACTTTGGGGGGGGGGGGGGGGATTCTACCTCTGGGGGGCCCTCCAGTAAAAAAAAATTGTGGCTGGTGTGCACAGTAGGAAGCGGCTGTACATTTACCTGAGCCCCACAATTCCATCGGCGTTCTTTACACTGTTAAATAAGCTACTGCCAGGGCTTCAGAAAGATGGCTGCAGCACCCATGAGTGAGGATGCCAGCAGTGCTTCTAAGTGCCAGATGCCAGTGGCCTCACTGATGGAAGTGGTGGCCATCTTTCTGAAGCCCCAGTCGTAGCCTATTTGGAAAAAACAATGCTTGACGACCAGCTAGCCTGCCAGGCTCCTGCTGCTTACACTTTAGGTAAAGCTGGTTGATGGGCTGCTCAGGAGTCCATCAACCAGCTTTTCCGGGTTCAGGCCAAGCTCAAACACAGACTTCTGGCTGAAGCCCTTGTTCGGGTTTGGAAACCCAAACTCGCAATTTTCTGTACGAACCTGAACTTTAAGGTTTGGGTTCGCCCAACACTACTAAGAAATAATCAATGAAAAATATGGTGAGGATTTCCATCCTGTAATGAAGAGCATCACTGGCCTTTCCAATCAGCTCCTTGGTTTCCTCTTAACACTCTTAATAATAATTTACCATTAACCTTACTAAGCACTGCAAAACCTCTATTTATAGAGAATATTAGGATATAAAGGAGGACATAGAAGGTAGAACATAATTATTTCTATTAGGCTATAATGGAAAATACAGAAGATAGAGGAGGTTATGTTCTATATGAGACATAAAGGAGGACGAGAAGGTAGAAAACAATATTTTCTATAAGAATTTAAAGGAGGACTCAGAAGATTTAAATTAGAGAATCTGTTCTATTAGGGTAAAAATGGAGAACATAGATTATAGAACAGAATATGTTCTATCAGAATATGAAGTATGACACATAATATAGAGGAGAATATGTTATAGGATATAGGTGAGGATACTGTAGGTAGAAGAGAATATTTTAGTATGTAAAGGAAGACATAGAGTATGGGACATTTACAATCTATTTAGATTTATATAAATAAGAGGCGTCCAAAATACTAGAACCCATTACAGTAGAAGCAGTAGGTTCAGTAAATTGAGTTGAAGGTGCATTTTGCAATGTACTAAATTATCTATTTATAGCCCTAAAAACAAGACTCTATTTTCTATTAAACTGACCATTTTTTTGGGTCCTCAAAGTGGGACAGTTTAAAACAGTTTGTGGGCAATAGGGGTGGTAGGGCTGTGGTTTAGTGTGTGGCTTAATTATGGGCCACATGCTTTAGGAATATTTGGTTCATAAAGACAATGCTCAGAAGTCCATGCATTCCATTGTCACCATTCAACCAAAGAGTCAGAGCAGTGGAAACCACCCAAACATCCAGCATTCTGCATTTGGTGGGACAGCCATCCCGATGTCAGCAAAGATACTTAGATACTTTATTTATTCCACCAAGTAAGTACAGGATACAAACAAGTGATGCTTTTGGAAAGGAGATACACCAGGAGTGCTATTAACAATTACATACAATAGTAGTAACATGTATTAAGGTTTAAGGTTTAGTGCAAGTTAATTTGTTATAGAATAACAAAATTAGCAACAATGCATAGTCTGGATAGAGTTTAGGAACCTTTCACACTGTAGGATTTAGTCGAATGAGCCATGAATCTGCACCCAGAGCGTAAGAGCCTGAAGAATGAATGCCCTGGGTGCATCGTGTCCTCAGTTATTTTCTTAGCCCTTGAGGAGATTCTGCTCAATGTGGGAAATTTAGGTGTTTCCAGAGTTTTTGAAGGGACATCTGATCAGTTTATGCCTAGCAGCTTCTGCACATTTATATAAACTACTCAGGGTGACTGGTCTGGGCGTGCTCCCCTACCCATAATCAGCACACGAGCCTGTCCACTTGTGCCCTAAGACAAGAGAATTCTCTTGAGCCAATGGGAGACCTCTTCTGCTTTCATCTCGTTGCTGCATGAAGTGGCCCGGGGTTTAGGGGATTTTAGACTTCCAGGTTTTAAGGCTACAGATGTACTCTAAGGTATATGTGGACCACAGCAAGCAAAAGAGATCACAAATACATGTACATGATATATAGTGGACAGAAGAGATTGCAATCTAATAGGGATTAATAGAGAATACAAAGAGTGGAGAAACTTACAGTTTGGTAGGCTATACACTGAATCAAGAGGAGATTGCAAGTGTCCTGTCTAGAATGGGACAAGTGCCTCCCTCCCCTCCTGCTTTACTCCCTGCTTGTTGAATTGGTGTCCTATAAAATAATGAAATTCTTACCTTGGTATGGGGCCACCTCTGCGACAGGTATTCGGCTTCCATTTAAGCGGGTCAGCATCATCTTTGGAATTCTGTCATCTCCAAGCCCGTCACTTGTGTTCGCATTCCACAGATATTCTGATTGTGGCACCACCGCCCCTATTTTCCCCAAGAAGGACCCATCGAGATCTTTCAATAAGGACTTCTTCTTAGCATCACAGTCCATGTCCACACAGTCTGATGGGTTAGCCTTGCTGTATTGAAATAAAAATCTGATCATGTACAAATATATGAAGATGCCAGTCACCTCTCATTAAGTTAACAATGATAGTATTTATTAACATGGAATAACACCCCTGTGGGGCAGGCTTTATTTGACCACTTTAAATTGGACCAAAACCCAGCGCGATCGATCAAGCTGATTAATTCCCTCCCCTGGGGCATCCAAAATAAGGATGCCCTGCTGTGTGAAACCCCCCAGGTCACCCCATTCACTTACCTTGCTTCCCGGTCCAACGCTGCATGCGTGAGCCACGGCCGCATCCCCATTATCCCTCTAGCAGGACGTCAGAAGAAGCTGGCCCCTAAAGCCCAGAGTCATTTGTAACGTTACACCCTGTTATCACATGGTACTTCCCCCTCACCACCAGAACAGGATGGAGACCCAACAGGAACAGAGTATCACCATGGGCTTTATTAGGGGCCTAGACCCGCTTTAGGCAAATATTCGGTTCCATAACTTCTTACCTCACATCAGGTCGGTGTATAAAGACTTTTTGATCTTCAGCACTGTTCACCATTGTTATTCTAGAAACCTCGATTGGGTGCTGCAGGTCTTCATTTTCTGGGTTGGTCATAAACATCACATTTGTTTCTACAGAACACACATTTTTGTACGTCACAAATGTTGTATCTGAAAATGAAATACAATGTTGGGACTGATAAGTAAATATATGATTAAAAACAGAGCACAACAAAGCATTTGTTTGTAAGACGTATGGATGGGAAAGTGCCAGGAAAGTTTACCCTCTACGGTCATGAGTCCAGCGATTGCATTGTAGCTCATTATTCCGGCATTGGGATGCCCAGGTGCCCCGTTATGAGCAGAAGAAAAGGTTGGCCAGCAGATTCCACTTCTACCACCTGACCAAGAAAAAATAGAAAGTATAGTTATAGAAATTACAGCTATAGATTCGATTTCCAGGAACAAACATTTCCCTTTCACTTCCTGAAGTCTTTAAAGAAAAAGTCAATTTTTGTCAGGTTTTTGGTGTGCAGCCTTATAAAGATACTGTGCAACAGCTTAGAGCTTGTCTCTGTATGTAATCTGCATCTATATTGCTGGGTTAATGCAGTTTACATTTATGACAGTAGATGGCGATTGTACATGGCGAATCTTATAGATTCCCAGGCCTATCGAGCTGGGTTTTGAACCACTTTAAAAACTATTCCTCAGCATCTAATATGTTTTTAATCACTTTTTAGTCACTTATTATTCTTTGCCCCACTGGGCTGCAATTCTGTTCAGGACTCTAAGATATGGATGCCGCCATGTTGCCTAAGAAGCATACTGAGGAGTGGAGGGGATGTGCAGGGGGTGGGTTATAGCTGCGCTTTGCACAGACAGAGCAGAGCTGGGGTCGGGAAAAGTTGGAAGTTTAGAAGACACTAATGGTTCACACAGGCATGTTTCTGAAATCCCCACTTGACCCCAAAAAACTTTTACTTTTGCATCATATTATGTATTCTCGATGTTCATATTCTCATATTATTATATAGTAGGCCTTAAGCTTACCTGTCAGAGGTCTGTGACTGCGGTTAATTTCACTTAGCTTGAGGTTGGCGTCACTGGATGTTAAAATATCAGAGCAATCAAAGTCAGGGCTAGTTCCAACAAGCAGGGATTTCTGGAGACCAAAAAAAAGCATATTGTAAAACTTAGGAAGTCTTGGAAGTAAAGCTACATACTTAAGTCGGACCTTCAGCATCAAAGCCTAACGCAAAAAACTACTCATTTAAAGAGGACGCTCAGCCAATCAGCGCGTTCGCTTTCAGCTCGACCCTGCACCGACTGGAAGGTGAGTTGATCAGGCGACCTGGGGGAATACACACAGCGGGGCATCCCAATTCAGGATGCCACCCCACGGAGGAACAACACACAGGAAAGTGAAATTCCTGTGTGTTGTCCCTCTTTAACTATATGTTAAAATATGTTATAAGATCCAGGCATTTGGAAACAGTGGGATAAAAGACTATAATTTTGGAAAGCAATTTATGATGAGCTAAAAGCTTCTCTGCACATCAGCAGACTTGCAAAAGCCATAGCTTGTTGCTATAGGTCAGACTGGCTCAGTAGACTGGTAGTTCAAGTTTAATGATTCTGCCCTGTAAAGGTGCAAAAATATGTTCGCTGTTTCCCTTTATTTTTTCCCACCAGGCAAGAGGGGGCAGCAAGCATGACCTGACCATAGCTCAACCTGACAAGAGAAATGGATGAAGGGTCCACACTCCTAAAATTCCATGTCTTTATTCAAAATCCATTTAAAATCATCTCCATAAGTAGTGATACAGCCATAAAAACCATTACCAGACCATCTATGATTAAGGACCCTTAAGCGTCCGAAACGCGTCAGAGGACTTATATTCGATCTGCCTGGGTCTGGTAATTGTTTTTATGGCTGTATCACTATGTATGGAGATGATTTTAAACAGATTTTGAATAAAGACATGGAATTTTAGGAGTGCGGACCCTTCCTCCATTTCTCTTGTCACGTTGTGGGGCTGTGAGACTGCCCTGGGTTGGGCACCCTGCGAGTACCGCCACTGACCAGTGTGCATTTATTCTTCTGCTTCATAGCTCAACCTGGTCTTATTTACTGACTGCTCCTCACAGCCAGCTGGAAAGAACACCATCAGCACCAGTCACAGTATTGAAATCTGCAGAAGACACATCCTTATAAATGTCACCTGTTAGCAATTATACAATATCTGCCCAAACTCGGTGCCGGGGAGTCATTCTGGACTCGCCCCTTTTATTTAAACCTCACATTCACTTTTTAGCCACCTCCTGCCATCTCCAACTTAAAGCGGTCCTTCACTCTGAATGAGAGCCTATCTTATGTTTCCCACATCCTGTACAGACAGATTGCCCACATTAAAAATCATTCTACCTGCATCTACTGCATGTTATAAGCCTTTAAACATCCAAGATGGCGGCTCATGGAACATCAGGCAGTCTACAAACAGGAAGTGCCTTCTGACTGTGCTGCTCTGCATTCTGGGATTGCTGACCTTTCCCTGACCCCAGCTCTGCTCTGTCTGAGCAAAGCACAGCTATAACCCACTCTCCTCTCCTCAGTAAATGTGAAGCTTCTGGGTCAAGATGGTGGCGTCCGTATCCTAAAGTCCTGAACAGAGTTGCAGCCCAGTGGGGGAAAGAATAATAAGTAAGTGATTAAAAACGTAAAATATATTAACTTTAGATGCTGGGGAATCGTTTTTTAAGGGTTTGGGCATTTCAATAAATCATGGTGAAGGTCCGATTTAAAAACATCTCACACATCCGTCCCTTCCTCTCACCTGACACCACTAAAATTTTATTGCACGCCCTGGTCTTATCCCGACTGGATTACTGCAACATCCTTCTTTGTGGCTTACCAACTAACAGACTGGCACCCCTCCAATCTATCCTGAACTCTGCTACTCATCTCGTCCATCTCTCCTCTTACTCATCCAGCTCTGCTCCTCCCTGTCAGTCCCTTCGCTGGCTGCCAGTCCCACAGCGAATCCTGTTCAAAACTCTAACTCTCACCTACAAAGCTCTCTCCAGCCAGGCCCCTCCCTACATCTCATCTCTAATCCAACAATATCAACCTAGACGCAGCCTCCGCTCTGCCGCCGGCCTTCTCCTGTCCTCCACCCTGGTCACCTCCTCTCATGCCCGCTTCCAGGACTTCTCACGCGCCACTCCAATCTTCTTTTTTTTCTCCCACTCTCTCTCTTCTCTCGTGCTCTTTTGTTTCTGTCATTCCTTTTATCCTACCTTTGTCATTCAGTTTGTACTTTGTTTATGTTCTTTCTTAGTTTCTTTCCCTTTATTTTTTACATTTCTTTACATCTGTGCTTTTTTCTCATTCCTTTTCTCTCTTTCCTGCTTTTGTTTTTTTCTGTCATTCTTTCTATTCGTTTGTTCTCTTTCTGTTATTTCCTCTATTATTCTTTTCTCTTTATTCTTTAGCAGTATTCACAATATATGCTTTATCGCCATGTATGGAGTATCACACTACACTGCTTGGGGCCCTTTAAAGCAGAAGCCCTGCCACCCCACCCTGGCTACCCTGGAGGTAGGATGGGGGGTTTAAAAAGGAAAAGACCCTTTACCTTCTCCTCAGGCAAGTGCTGCTCCACCGGTCTCTGTGCGGCCACCACTGAGAAAACACAAAGCCGCATCCCCTGGGTCCGCGTGTGCATGGAGCCAGGGGATGCGGCTCTGTGCTTTCAAGCAAGATGGTGGCACCCAGAATCCTGAGCGCTGGGAGAGTGGCACGGGCCCCTGGATAAGATAAAGGGTCTTCTTCTTTCTACTAACCCCCTGCCTCAGTGCCAGGGTAGGGCGGCAGGACGGGGGGGGGGGTCACCTTTTGACTAAACTTCTGCTTTAAGACTATCGCCCAAGAGCCCACCTAAACCTGTAGCCGGCCCTGGTCGCATGATGCATAAAAAGAATTCTAAAGCCATCACGGTGTAACAAGTGACTTTCTTACTGAGATTTTGATTGTTTTATTGGAAATCTCATGGGAGGTTGCCGCGGGAGTGTACACAATAGGTAGTATGCCCATTCCATTTTCAGCAAGGGTCACTTCTGAGATTTGCATGGAGGATGTGGTCTGAAAAACACAAGAAGAAGAATGGCGATGAGAATTTACAAGAACATTCTGGAAGCCCATACAGCTGTATCTGCCTGTAATGTACCTGGATGTAGATGCCGTAATCCCAGCATTTCCAAAACTGAAATCTTCTTACGATGAAACAGTCAGGGAGACCATCCTTATTCATGAAGATGCCGTACAAGCCACCATGAGCTTCATTGTTGTACCATTGGGCAGTCGAGGCTCCTGTAAGACCAAGATAGTCAATGATGACTCATTGGGGAAGCAATTTTTATGTACTGTAGTCTATTTAGGATTGCACTCCCTACAAAAACTTGGCATAACTGCAACTGAATAGCGCTGTTAATATGTTTTATTATTAGCCACCATCAAAAATAATATGTCTGACACAGGGCAGTTTCTAGGCAATAAAGTCTGCCCCCTCCTCCCTCATCCTATGGTGGTGCTGGTGTCCCATACAGGTATGTTCCATGCTGTGCCTCTACTACAGCAGAAGGGAGTGCCAATGTCCCAATATGGGGGGAGGGATGAGGGGCCTGTCTTATGGGTCAATATTTAGGAATAAAGCACACAAAAAGAAATGAAGTATCTTAAATTGAAATTTGTGGGTGCAAACTACCCGAGGTATCCCACCACACAATACCTCAATAATTAAATCTTGGTAAAAAAAGGCGGAGAAGAATGCACACCAACCAGAGTTTTCATTATGCATATAAAAAGTGTATTGGTTTACAATCAGACAAAACACAAGCAATTCAGTGCTATACAATGAGTGCAATGCTGGTATATCGATATTAGTTGAAGAACACTAAGATGTATACATTATAAAAGGATATATGATGAGGATTCTCCCTATGGCAGCACCTCGAGCATCAGAATTGTCCGTGCACCTTAAGAAAGTAAATGGGTAGTAGTGGTGAAGTAACACTAACAGTATAAGTACTAGACACTATCGTAGGGTAAGTAATCCTTACCACATGGGTATAAACGATGCAATAATGGCAATCCTGATGGTTGGTGCGGCCATGTATCCAGTCCAGTGTGGATTAGGGGTTAGGCTAGTTATTGAGCGATCGCCACTCTTGCTATTTTGCCTGGTAATATCTCTGTAGTTTTGTTTAACTGTGTACACTGTATACATGCTTACACCTATGATGTGTCACGTCATGATTTATCTGTTAACATGCATGTATGAGGTTCTCTGGTATGATGTTCTTTGTTAATGCTGACCAGGGTATTTGACTGTGATCCATATATAGCTGCATTTTGACTATATTATCCTTAACCCCTAATCCACACTGGACTGGATACATGGCCGCACCAACCATCAGGATTGCCATTATTGCACCTTTTATACCCATGTGGTAAGGATTACTTACCCTACGATAGTGTCTAGTACTTATACTGTTAGTGTTACTTCACAACTACTACCCATTTACTTTCTTAAGCTGCACGGACAATTCTGATGCTCGAGGGCCTGTCTTATGGCCAACACCACTAACAGTAGCGCTGACTCATCTGCAGAGGATAAAAGTGCCCCTAATGGCATTGGCGTGGTTGCCCTGCTCGCCCTCCCCTAGAAACAGCCCTGTTTTGACATCTTGTGTATGTTAACAGGGTGGACGAAAAGCCAGGATTTTTCACTCCCTGTATGTAAAAACCCTAATTTGCCCTGTACTCATCTTAACCAAGCGTTCCCACAGCCCATGCACAGGCTGTCCAATCATCATTCATTTATGTGCTCATTAATGCTCAGCAATACCATATTGTGTGCAGGCTGCTGTAGGGAAAGTAAGTGAGTATAGCCTTTTCTTTTTGTCCGAAATGTCCAGGCTTTGGGCTATTACCTCTATTTTTTTTTTTTTTACATAGCTGCACCACATGAATTCTCACCTGAACATGGTTCGCCATTTATACGATAACCTGCTCGTTCAAATCCTGCAACCACATTATTCTGTAGCACAATATCATTGCCTTCATTGATCTAAATATAAAAATAAAGTAAAAAGAAAATAAAACATTTTTGGGAAAATAGTATTTGTCATTTTCTGCATTACACTGACACATAATTTAGATTTGTCCACATAATAAATACATGTCAACAAACATAAAATACTGCATTTATTTTTAGTATTATGCTGCTGTTGTGTGTGGGGGTTGATACAAATTTGTGGATGATGAGTGGCTTAAAGTACATTTTCAGCCCAAAACAAAAGCTATACTCACCTTTTCTCCCACGCTGACCATCGCTCTAGTCTGGGGCAGCAGTGCTCATCTGAAAGGCTCGAGCCATGTCCCTCGCCACCCAGCATCATGTGCAGCGACGGTCTCTCATTGTGCGTCTCTTCCTGACTCCCTCCAACGTGGCAACTCCCCCATTATCAGTCACAGTGAACTGCCTGCCCCCCTCCAGTCTTTGCTATTGCAGCTCACTGTGACTGATGGTGGGGGGCATCGCCACGGCTGAAGACCCAAGAAGAGAAGCCTGATGAGAGAGTGGCACTGTGCGTGTTGCCAGGCGGTGAGGGACATAGCGCCAGCCTTTCAGTTGAGCGCTGCAGCCCCCTGGACTAGGAGCGAGAAAAGGTACAACTTTGTACTATAGGAAAGTTGTCATGAATAAGTGTCCAGTGACTGGAAACGCTACGACCCCATTTCATGTTGCTGTAATGTGCCAGAACTTTGATGTGGCTACATTTTAACGGATTTCAAAAAATAAGAAGTTTTTAGACATGCCTGCTGTCTATCTATTTTTCAATTCCGTCAAGGAGCCAGATTATAAACCACCCAGATATCCTGTATTGTGTCAGTGAAGTGGAACATTTAGTTGTTGGACTGTCTCACTGGTTAGGATAATCCATAGAAGCAACATGGATTATTCCCCCCAAGAATTGGAGCATATTGGTCCATCCGATGTCCTCCAGTATTCACAAAAAAGATAGGTGTTACCAAGATTGACCCAAAGACTGACTCCTTAAACCAACTCAGCTCTTACTTTTACACTCCTCTTTTATTAAGGGTTCCTTTTTGAACCCTTATTCTTCTTTGATACCTGTTTATTAACCCTTATCACCCTTTAATAACCTCTTGGAGCTCTTAGAACAGTGAGGTCCCCTCTCTGCCACCTTAGAATGCCGGAAAAAGGTGGGTTCCTGGTAAGTAAAGGGGAGGGGGTTCCACCCTAACCCATAATCTATTTTCCTATTGTGTATTTCTACTAATTGTGTCCTGTAGCAGGACTGCTCTAAGTGGTGCCCTGGATTAGCTGGCCAAACAGGTTGGTCCTAGTAGGGGAAAAGAGGTTCCATGCAATCCCTAATCTAATGTTCTCTGGTGTATCTGCACTGCTTCTACATCCCATACCAGGACCCCTCCAAGTGACATCTTGGAATGGCTAGCTAGATAGTTTGATCTTGGGAAGAAAGGGAGGTTCCATCTCAATTCCAAATCTAATATCCTCTTGTGTGTCTTCACTGCTTCTACTACCCAAATCCCATACCAGGACCCTTCCAGGTGACATCTTGAAATGACTAACTAGATAGTTTGGTCTTGGGAAGAAAGGGAGGTTCCATCTCATTTCCAAATCTAATATCCACTTGTGTATTTCCTCTGCTTCTACTAAAGACATCCTGTACCAGGATCCCTCCAAGTGACATGGGATGGCTACCTAAACAGGTTGATCCTGGGAAGGAAGGTTCCATCTCAATACCTAATGTAATGTCCTCTTGTGTATCTCCACTGCTTCTACTACGCACATCCTGTACCAGGAACCCTGCAAGTGACACATTGGAATGGCTGCCTGAGCAGGTCGACTCCTGTATGGTAAGGAGGTTCCATCACAAACCTTAACCTAATTACCTCTTGTGTCTCTCCGCTGCCTTGATTATTTACATCTTGTACCAAAACGCCCTCCATTGTGTGGCATCCAAATCATAGGGATACTGGCCCCTATGCTTGGAGTGCTGTGTTGGTAGTCTTGGGGCCAGGTGCTCATAAAATGTTTAATTTTTCTTTTACACAATAACATGAAAGTGAAAGCACATGCAATCCAAAACACAAAGACAACACTACTGCGACCGATAGGTCTTAAAAACTTAAATATGACCACTTATAATAAAGAGGTGCAGAACTATATAAACTGTTTTCCATAGAAGCAAAAGCTTTCCATAGGAAAGTCCACCATGAGATGACATTGGATTTTCTTTGTTGTTGATAAATGATATTCATCTCCATTTTGTTATTTGTTCATCATCAAGAGCAGATGAACACAGCAAACATAAAAATCACTAATAATGTAAAATACCAACCGCTATGCCACCATGCCACAGCTCATTATTTATTTCTTCTCTGTCTTGGTATGTTCCAGGCCAGATGGCAGAGGCCACAAGGTTTCCTCTCACATTCACACGTTCTCCAGACACTCTAATTCCTGTCCAGGAACATGCAAAATATATCAATAACAACATTCAAAACTGAAAATAGATTATTTGATTAGATCTCCTGTGAAACTGGAAGGAGATTGTGGGTAGGATTGTATGAAAACCAGATGAAATCACTAGGAAGCAACATAAACTGAAGACTTTTGTCCTGGAAGAAAGGCTACACTTTCGGGAATACATAGATGGATGAAAGGGTTCTTTGTGAATGAGAACCTGACTTTTCTCTTTGATATTGCTCCTAAATCACAAAGTCTGGCATAAGGTACTCTTCATCTAACCTTTATCTAACCATCATGTTGCTTATCCACTTTTTGGACAAGGACCCTCACCAAGTGGTGCCTTAAAATGTATGGTTGTCTCCTACAGGCGCTCCTCCAATCTTCTGGCCTCCCGTGGCTGTGGCGGCCTGGTCAGCAGCGCAAGAGCGATGGAAAAACTTTTTTTTCATTGTTTTTTTCTTTTTGCCTATGGGGAATGCAACACTGCCTATGTGTATGGAAGGATGAATACCACCCTGCCTATGGGAATGGGGGGTGGGAATGGCACACTGTCTATGGGAATGGTGGGTGGGAATGCCACACTGCGTATGGGAATGGTGGGTGGGAATGCCACACTGCGTATAGGAATGGTGGGGGGGAATGCCACACTGCCTATGGGAATGGGGGAATGCCACACTGCCTATGGGAATGGGAGGGGTAATACCATACTGACCATGGGAATGGGAGGGGGAATGCCACACTGCCTATGGGAATGGGAAGGGGAATGCCACACTGCCTATGGGAACGGGAGGGGGGGGTGCCACATTGTCTATGGGAATGGGAGGGGGGAATGCCACACTGCCTATGGGAATGGGAGGGGAAATACCATACTGTCCATGGGAATGGGAGGGGGGATGCCACACTGCCTATGGGGAATGGAATAGGGGAATGCCACATTGCCCATGGGGAATAGGGGGGGGGTGCCACTCTGTAAGTGGGGGTTTCTGCACCTTGCCTATTATTTGATTCTTTGGGGGGGGGGGTTAGCATAACATTTGGTTCAGAATATGTTTTTCTTAGTTTCCTTCTCCAAATACTCGGTGCGTCTTATGGGCTATCTCCAAACCCCCTCTTATTTTTGAAGGGTGGGTCACCAATGGGTCAAATTGGTTCACCCCTAGGGATGAACTAATATTGACATATAGATACAGGTATGTCTAGGGCAAACAATACAGTTATCAAAATATTTAAATGTAAACAGTCTGCACATATAATGTGCTACATCTATGTTAGTGGTGTCGGGGTCAAAGCTGCAGTGGTCACATGTGTATTTGGGACCATGATCACTTTGCAAGCCCCCCATGCTTCCCTCTGCCTACAGCTGTTGGGGCAGTTTCAGAAAACTACAAGAACCTTCCACCCTTCAGCCAAGAAGCCCCTAACTGGAAAAGTAGCAGAGAAAAGGTGGTGGGCTACAGGCTTACACTTTGCCAAGGTGCTTTAGTGGTTAAGTGTATTTCTGTGGGCCAGCTTGCCTTATATACATACATAGAGAATACATATTCAATTACAACTTAACATATAAATATATTGTATAATTTATATCCTACCTTCTCCAACAGTAAAATAGATAACATTATCATCAACGTCAAGTCCATTGGTATAGAAAACTCCAATGGCTGGAGAGAAGCCATTGTGAAAGGCGCATCCCTTAACATAGGAGTCATTTGAAGATACCTGAAAAGGGTAGATAATGTTACATCTTCACAAATGTAGGATAATGTTGTAAAACATACACAGTTGAGTTACATGTATGACCACCAACTAATATCCAGAGTAACTTCTGTGTGCAGCACAGGCAGAAACCATACGAGAGACTCAATAAGTTCTGGGTAGGTTGTCATAGGTATCTGGAGCCATGCTGACTGCAATGCAAATATAATAAATGGTGCATATTTGAAGATTCATAGAGAAAACATGATGATTGAGCTGGTCCCATGAATGCTCAATTAGGTTAAAGATAAGGGAAGGCCCAGTGAATACTTGATAGTCTTGGTAATGTTCTACTAACCAATGTCAGACATTTCTACCTATGTGACATGTAGCATTGTCTTGTTGAAGATCCCATCTACCTTAGGGAGGACATGCCAACATCCATTAAATCTATAAAGCAGACCCATCAGAGAAGGCAACTCTTTGTAGAGCTTCAAAAATGTAAGCCTTTACTGCTGATAAAACGTAATTAGCAGTGATGCAGTGGCCATACACAGAACAAGCTTTTGAAAGATGTCTTTAAAGCTTAGTAACTTGTGTGAGGTTTAGGAGCCAAATGGCACATGGAGTGAATTCCAAAGAAGTGGAGAGGCACATAAAAAGTCATGGAGGACAAATGAAGACAAGAAAGTCTTGAGAAATGTCATAGTTATGAATTGGATGGTATTGTATTGTATTAATAATCTGGGTTGGAGGGTCTTGTAGTCAGGGTGGGTCAGTTCATGGTTTCAAACCATAATTCTCTAAAGGATGACTAGTATTGGGACTGAAAAGAGGAGCACACGTGAGGAGCATTTGTTTATACAGAAGGAAGTAGTGTGGGAAGCAAGACACTGTGGTGTGAAATTAGCAGCTGAAACATTAGGTGCCCCACAGCCTTTAGCTATACCTCCTTCCCACCAAGCGCATGTACAAAGCGAAACCCTACATGAAGTGTAACAAGAGAACCTAGAGGGCATGGACTCTCTATGATTCAGATTCATCAAATTGAATGGATACGTTTACAAGATAAATCCAACAAAGTTAAATACAGATATGTGTATTGACACTCCTTGGTACATATAATTGTTATATACCTCTCCAAGGTTTAAAAAAGCCAATGAGTAGCGAGGGTCTATGGGATCTCGGTAACCTTCCTGTCCACTGTGGTAGAATTCAACATTCTCTATTCTTGCACTCCCTAAAGGAAAATAAAAGCATGATGATCAACATTCATATCTGGAAGTTAAATAAAAAAAAAATGTAATGATGAGAGATAAATTAGAACTGGGGCAGACTGGCCGTAGGGTGACCCAGTAGAAATACTGCACATGCTTGGGGCTGCTGTTTCTATTACCCCCAATACCTAAAAGACAAATATAGGATAACACCATTTCTTGAGAGAGCACAATTCTATAGATGTCCTAACATGAGCTTAAAACAGATCCATTCACATACTGTATTAATCCTAATTCAAGCCAGGGCTGAAGCAACACTGAACCCAAACCTGACTCAGAAGCTGAATCTGAACCCAAAATCTAATCCCAATCAATACCATCCAGAATGCCACATCCTCTTAGGACCCTAACAAAAAACCTCTACTGTTTCTCCTGCAGGGTAACTAGTTTATTTTCCAAAAAGGTCTTCCATAGAATTACCTTCCTTCCAAGTACTGTTATTGGCCTTGCCACAGAGTCTGTGGAATTCAGGACTATGGAGCTTGGAACTCATCCTAAAAGACAGCTGGTCTAAGTAAACCCCCCAGCTCAAGACTGCGCCTACATTTTTTGTCTCGAGGTGGAGGCAACCTAGAGTGCCTAAAGAAGACTTAAAACCTCTTTTGCAACTCTGTGCCAGGGAGAGTCCATGGACATTACATTATTCTATCCTATACCTCTTACATTATCAGTAAGCCCCACCTTAGAAGGATACTTTTTCCTAGAAGAGCTCCATTCAACAGGGGGACAGGAATATGCGCACATATGGCAGCTCTACCTCGTTCGACAGGAGGCATGCTTCACTGCAGTATGCATATGTCCCCAAACATTCAAAAGTAGAAAAAGTTGAGTATCTCCTGAATTTGTTCTTGCAGACCTGGAACCTACATTGCCAGGAGGGTTT